>JACAXG010000135.1:1485769-1538237 GCA_018881555.1 Amblyornis subalaris | reverse complement strand
TTCCTTTCCTTTCCTTTCCTTTCTCCTTTCCTTTCCTTTCCTTTCCTTCTTTTCATTTCCTCTCCTTCTTCTTGTCTTTTTTCTTTCTTTTTTTTTAATTTTTCTCTTATTTTTCTTTTTCCTGTTTCTTTCTCATCCTCATTATGAGCTGGGAAGGACCACAAACACTATAATGACTTCATAAGGTGACCAGTCCCTCCTGTTTATAGTGGATATTCTCTGCACAGAATCAGCCTGTAAAATTCCCACAAGGCAGGCACGGCTGAACAGACATAAAACTTCTAAACAAATAATCAGATTTTAAACAAACCGTGGAATTTCAAGGCAGCTCTTTGAAATGACAGGGAACTGTTGGGGTTTTTTACCTGAAGTAAAGCAAATCAGCAGTAATTACATTTGTCTGGTCAAAGGAGTTGAGGGAGTTTTAGAAGTGGRAAACCCTGCTACTTGAAACCTCTTTCAAAGGCATCGGGCTTGGCTGGTTGCCACGGCTGGGAGAATCTGCAAGTAATTGTCCACACTATTAATTAAATAGAAGTTTGTGATTTTTTTTCCCGCTGTGAATCGGCTACAAAAATAACATTTGGAGGCTTCGTAATGACGTCCCGGTTGGACGCTGCTTTCGCGAGACACATGACTCGTGAGAAAACGAAATCCCACACGGCTCCAGGGAAGGCAGAGATGAAGAGCCCCGCTCAGCCGAAGAGGCAGGATTTTTCCCGCTGCTCCCAGAGGAATTCCGTGAACAGCTGCATCTGCTCGGGACCGTTCGCTCCGGTTTCTGTGGTTTTGTCCCAGCTACCGGGGATGCCACCCTGGTGGCTGCAGCCAGGCATCCACGGAGGCAGACGAGCCTCGAGCAAACCACTGAAACAAGGCTGGSTTTAGTTCTGCCTTCCCTTGGGTGTCAATGTTTCTCTGGACTTCTCAGCTCGCGAGAATAATTAATACAAGAGGTTTTSTGCTTTGCTGTGTGGCCTCAGCAGTGTCCAAGTACTGCCTGGAGTTGCTATTTGTCTACCAAGAGCCCTGCTCAGTGGCCAGCATGAGCTGTAGTCCCAAGGCCTGGAATGTTGTCTGCTGACCAAGCTCAGGGTCAGCCAGCCCTGGCATGGGGCACGTGCCGTGGGACKGGGGGGCTTTGGTCGTCGTGTGAAGCTCTGTAGCTCCGGCTCCTGGGGCCAGGGAGCTTGGAGAGCGGATGTGGGGCAATAGGGAATGCTGGAGAGCAGGATTTCCCGCAAAATTGGGACCCACAGTGTGGCCAGCAGGACCAGGGCAGTGACTGACCCCCTGTGCTGGGCACTGGTGAGGCCCCACCTCGAATTCTGGGGTCTGTTTTGGGCCCCTCAYGGCAAGAGAGACMTTGAGGGGCTGGAGCGTGTCCAGGGAAGGGGCTGGGGAAGGGGCTGGAGCCCCAGGAGCGGGTGAGGGAGMTGGGAAAGGGGCTCAGCCTGGAGAAAAGGAGGCTCAGGGGGGACCTTCTGGCTCTGCACAACTCCCTGACAGGAGGGGGCAGCCAGGRGGGATCGGGCTCTGCTCCCAGGGAACAGGGACAGGATGAGAATAAATGGCCTCAAGGGTAGGTTTWGATTGGATATCGGGAAAATTTCTTCACTGGAAGAGTTGTAAAGCATGGGAACAGGCTGCCCAGGGCGCTGGTTGAGTTGCTGTCCCTGGAAGCGTTCAAAAGGTGTGTGGGGACRTGGCTTGGTGTYGGCCTTGGCGGTGCTGGTTGGACTTGATGATCTCGGAAGGCTTTTCCCACCCGAATGACGCTGGGATTCTGCACAGGCAGGGTGGAGGGACTRAAAATTCTGTGTATAAACCCCTGAGGTCACAGCTCTGTGCTCTGGGAAGATTCTCTTGCAGAGTTTTGCCAATGAGCCCATCTCTGCTCACGGCTCAGCTGCCTTGGCCRCGTCACATATTCCTTAGAGATACGAGAATAGGGAATGAATCCCAATATTTGGAGCTGTTAACACTCACACACTGTAATTTTTTCGTAATACAAGGACCCCAGGGAGGCCAAACTCCGACTAGAGGGAATCCTGACAGAAAGTTCACAGCTGGGAGCGGTGGGGTGGTTTTAWTCCCCCACCACCGCAGTGAAAACCATTTAACTGGTGGATAAATGGCAGGAGCAGGGCAGAGCTGCAGGGCAAGCAGCACCTCCCAGCACTGTCCCTGTGGCAGGTGAGCTGCTCCATGGGTTCTCCCAGACGAAGGGGAGCTCCCTGGCCCCGGGAGCAGCGTGCCAGGCTGGGGGCTGGGGGCTCAGCCTCCGAGCAGTGGCAGGTGTTAAATAGGAGCAGATGTTAATATTGACAAACTGGAGTGGCTGAATGTGGAAACACAGCCCTGCCCAGGCGTGTGAAGTGAGGCAGTGACCTTCACACSTCGCAGAGCCGGTCAATAAAGGGAGTTTGATCGGGTGAGGGCTGGCGTGGGGTGAGCTCCTGTCTCCCAGGGAACAGGAGGGAGAGTGTGTCCTAAAGAGGGGACAAACCCCTATTACAGCACCCAGTGAGCCTGTTTGTCCCCCAGCCCCACCCCAGTGGCACGGGGAAGAGGCAGCTCTGCCAAACACCAGCTCCCTCTGCGGCTTTAGCCCCTTTCATCCACATTTTCTCTTTTGTTTGCACAGATCAAGGGTCCCGATGTACGCTCTGTTCATGCTGACACGGAAGCTTTTTTACCAACCTGTTTTATATCAGACCTCAAGGTATTTAGGGTCACAGCCTGCTTTTTGTGACTTTAGCCAGTGGGCCAAGGTTTTGATCTCTTTTGTTGCGAGGAACAACAGCAATTTCTGCTGCTCTGTGAGATACTATTCTGAAATTTGGGAGAGAAGGAGATGCTGCATTAAAGGGAGATGGGGTTTTTTTAGGAGCTCCCCTGCATGCAGCCCATGCAGTTTCAGCAGATGTTTCACCCCTTGAATGACCTCTTATCCTCAGACYCAGCCACAGGAGCCTCCACCAGCCCGTGCTGGGTACAGGCCACCCGAGATCTGGGGAAGCAACGCCGTGATGAAACCCCCTTCGTGCACCTTGCTTCCACCCCACAGCCCCAAACCCACCGGAGGGAGGATTTCCTCACTGAAGGGAAGGGTTGCTCCACGTGCCAGGTTTTCCCTCATACACCCCTTTGACTGGGATCCAGTTTTAAAGCAAACATCGAAGCTGTTTAAACATTCTGGGTTGTTTTTTTCCTCTGTTCTGGGCACTTGGCAATACATGCCCCAAGCCTGGGCAGGGCAGTGCTGCATCCAGGGCTTCATAACTCGGGGCATCCCTCGGGCCAGGCAGCCTGGGAGGGTTTTCAGTGGCATCAGCTCCCCTGGCAGCAGCAGCAGCAGGCACAGGGATCGCAGCCAGGAGACAGCGCGGTGACGCTCGGTGACAACGTTAGCGCCGGGAATCAGCTTTAATTCCTCACTTTCCATTTCTCTGCAGATCAAAAGTGAGCGTGGCACCGTTCTTCATTAGCAAGGCAAATCCCTGCACACGCAGGAGCAGGGGCCAYTCCCGCTCCTGCCGCAGCGCAGAGCGGGAGATAAGCACACATCAAAGGGGGAAYAGTGATTTTTATGGAAGGATCCCAGTCTGAGCTGGGAGGGCCCAATCCCACCTGACACGTATCGAGTGGAAATCGTGAGTTTTGCCGGTGTTTGCTGATTTTGGAGGGATGCTTTGCATCASTGTGGCTCAGGGAAGGGCCCAACAGCAGGCCCAGCAATTGCTGGTTTGATTTGTAGATATATAAGAGAACTCTGATGACCACAGTTCAGCTCTAGCCTGCGTAATTCCACTCCTCTAAAAATGAGGCATCCGGGCTGCCTTGTGAGAGCTTGGCAGGCTCAGAGCCTGACTCATCCCCTCCAAAAGCCACAACTTTTGGGATGAATCACCCATTGACGGGGGAGGATGCCTCCCCTCAGGCAGCTCGGGCAGGATGTCTGGCACTGAGACGCCACTGGTAGGTGACCTCGGGATTCTCTTTGCTTCTGGCTCCTGGGTGAGCCAGGCTTTTATCAGGACRTCTTTGAGGTTCCCTTTTCTAAACCAGTGCCAGATTGGTTGGGTACAAGGAGTAAAAAGTTTGCACCACTCAGAGGTGCCAACAGCCCCACAGGCGCTCCCCTACCGAGTTTCCCAGACAAGGTGTCCCCCACATTGGCTCTGTTTGAGCCCTCAGGATTGCTGAGATTGCCGGAAATGAGACCTCCAAAGGATGAAAGCCCGTGGACTTCAGGACAGGCAGGAGTTCAAAGGAATTCATTTTTTTTTCCAAGAGTTATGCAGAATCTGAACTTCGATTAGCTGGCTTTGTATTTCCAGAGCACTAAAAGCAAGGTGAATCCTGGCTTGGTAATTTTTCAGCTTATTTGTTCTCATCAGAGGGTTTTAGAATTAACCTATAAGCAATGCAACTTTTAATGTGATGACACAGAGAGCTTCAAGTTGGTAGAGGTCAGTTCTCAAGGATTTTAGCCTGCAGGAACCTACTGATTTTTAATGGGAGTCACACAGCTAAATCCCTGCATATGGTCTTGAAATTCATTCCATAAAGCCAGAGCCTTTCCAAGCCTTTGTTTCAGCTAACATCATTATAAATACTTGAATGACTTTTGGAGATCATGTAGGATGTATCACCAGTCAAAATGAGTTAGAAGCAAATTGACATGCTCTTGCATCTGGGGAAGGACTGGCTTTTCTTTGGGGTTTGTTGTTTTCTTTAATTTGTAATTAAATTATTTGCTCTGAGAGTTGATTGGTGTTGACAAAGAGTGCATTTTTCTCTCCACTGAATACAATTTTTCCTTTTACTTTGTGAATCAGGGATGAAAAATTTACCACTCTGGTACTAAGGTGAAAAACCCGACAAGTGTAATGTTAGCGAGCTTGTAGCTTTTAAAGAGCACAGAGTTGTGGTCAGCCCCTCTGGACCTTACACAGAAGCCAGAGCTTCAGGGAAAGCTTGACTTCCAGGAAAGACCCTAAACAGATTGGGGAACTTTGCATAGGAAGGCCTCCCTGAAATGCAGTGCAGAGAATCCACCTCGCTCTGGGAGGTGCAGCACAACCTKCTCAGAGCCCCTGAGTGACCAAGGAGCCCCAGATCTGTTAGCTGAGCATTTCAAATGGTTACCCAGCCTCGCTGCCAAAATGTAGGGCATTCATTTTCCTGGATCACTGAGCTAAATGATTTTTCTTAACTCAGACCTAGGGGCAGGAACACAGGCTCTTGGCTCCCAGTCCAGCGCTCTAAATATTTCTCCTTTGTCAGGGAGATGAGCTGCAAATAAATTCACACGAGCCCTTGACAGGAAGAGCGTGTGTGGTGAGAGGAGGTACTGCCAGATCCTGCATACTTARTTCAATTAAGGAGTTAGTGTCTGTTTATAGTTAATGGGGATTTAAGGATACATTCCTCATACGTGCTCTGAATTCCCCCCTGGAGAAGCCCTGCCCTCTGCCTGATCCTGATCTGGGACTGAGCTTTATGAAACCTTGTCCATCTTCTCTGAGCCCACGAATCAGCCTGGGCAGTCTCTGGTGAGGTTATCTGTGCCAGAGCAAACTATTTCATCGACAGCTTTAGCCCAAGGAGCCATGGATCGCTTCCAGCTGTAGGTATTTCCTTCTGCAAAAACTGCCACCTACTTCTAGCCACAACAAAACCTGGCTGCCACCTTCCCCTGCTGACATCTGCTGAAATGCACACGTGGGAGGCTGGCACCGAGCTCACGCTGCTCAGGGAGCTCTCAGAAGCCTGGCTAGTCCAGGCTTTCCCTTTCACACAGCGAAATCACCCATTTTGTAACCCTGCTTCAGCTGGGAGCCTGGGGGAGAAGCCCAAGGGAGTCTCCAGCTTTGTGTTGCCACAGAGCCCAGGGCTTGGGAAGGAGGTGGTGTCTGCAGAGGTGAGCACATCCAGCTGCCCATGCCCTTCCTAGTTGGGGGTTGTGCCTAAATTTTTGTGACTTGTGACTCAGAGGTCCTAAAATTGTGAATTTTGGCCTGAATTTCGGCTAGTAGGATTATCTGTTTGTCTCTCTTCATTTGAAAAAAATAAGTTTGCAGGTGCTGAGGTGGAGCGGYGTTGTCTTCACTAAGCTGAGCGTTGCTTCCTCTCGTGTTCAGTGTTTCTTCCTGAAGGTTGCAAGGTTTCTGTCTGGGTTACTTGCCTGACCCGTGGCTTTCATGACCACGTTGCCATTAGCCTGGTGCTGCCCTCTGGCCTCTGTGGCTTTGCTGAAGCCAGACAGCGGCAGAGGCTCTGCAGTCCCAGTGCTCACCGCCCTGGTTTCCGTGTCCCTTGATGCCGATGCAGCTCTAATTAACTCGAGTTTGGGGACTTTGTGTCGCGGGTGCTGCTCCTGCGGGGTTTGTTGGTGCTGGGCAGGCAAATCCACAAAGCAGTGGCAGCAGTGGCCTGGTCTGTGGGCTCTTCCCTGGCTGTGCCCTGGAGATGCTCAGAGCAGCCCTTTGAGGTTCTGCGTCACCTGCACCAAGCCCTGCGGTCGCTTTTCCAAGCAAGCCTTYTCAGGATGAAAGGAGTTTTTTGGGTTGGTTKTTTTTTTTTTTTTTTYCCTCCCAAGAAATTAACTTTTCCAYGAATAAGGAAAATACTTCTTTAGAAGTCCTGTTTTTCAGCTCTTGAATTTTTTATATCTATTCGCATACCAGCTGAGCCTCTCTTCCGTATTAACGTCTGCTTCGCCGTGCCTGTTTCTCGGGGGCACCAAACCTGTCTTGCATTAAACTCCAGCTCTTGTATTGCTTTAACTGAGCCTTTTAGAAGGTGCTTCATTTCTAGTGGCAGGTGTAAGGAGCCTGTGTTTCCTGCTGATGCCTAAAATTGGGAGTACCTGAAACAGAGACTGAACAAAGTTAGTGAATGAAAGTATGAATTTATTGAAGGCCTTCGAGTGGTACACCTCTGGTRCAGAGCCTTGCCGATGCTAGACTAGACCAAGATGGACCCCGATCACGAGTTTTCCCCCCAGATATAGGTTTGGTACATTTGCTTATCAGAAGTTAATTGTCCAATTACAGTTTCAGGTAATGAAGTAATATTCCCCCATTCACCCCCTCCCAATTCACTTTTGTTTATACTTAGGCCTAGGATAGTGACTTTGTTTTCCAGGCTCAGAGAGAATGTTTTGTCTAACAAGAAGGTGAAGCACATAATATGGAGTTCAGAATTACACACTAGTACAGTGCARGGTTAGAAAAATCCAAAAGCTAATCCTTAAGGCATCACTGCCAGCTCTGGCCTGTTGCTGATGCTCCTGAGCCGGGCTGGATGGGGCTCTTTTGCCTTCCTTAGGGCTGCTGCTGCTCCTTCCTCCCCTGTGCTCGTCTCAAAGTGACCCTCCCCGGGCTCACCAGGCAGCAGCCACTGCGGCAGCTCTGCACCCTGACATTGATAAACCACAACATATTGGCGAACATATTGTTCCCAGCCCCGCATATTGTTCGCATCCATCACGGCGGCGATCAGCACCGACCCTTTTCGCTGCAGACCTGCTTCCTGGTGCTCATCATTAGGTCATTAACCTTAACAATGTCAGCGCGTTCTCGGCGTGCAGCTTAATTGGAGAGCAGAGCAGAGCGGTGCCATGGACGGGGCACGGCTTAAGAGGAGCAGAAATGCTGCACCAGCAGGGCACCGCTGAGAAATAAAGCCACGTGTGGACAGGAGATGCAAATTAAAGAATAATGTAGCTTGGGGGACTCAAAGGATCTCTCAGCACAAGMACAATTTCCTGTGAGCACCCGTGCCAGGTGAAGGTTTGCGTTTAACAGGATCAAATTCCAGGCACTGGTTTTTGTAGGGGTTTTTTTCCCTCCCTGTGGTGCCTTTGCCAGTCCCGAGGAAAAGAGACGGGAGCAGTCCAGTGACTTCTGCTCCTCTAACTGCAAGCACTGACCTTTCCTCTGAGAGTGCTTGTTACAGCAGCAGAGCTCACCTCTCCTGGGGCCAGTTGCTCCCWGGCTGTGTGAGAGAAATTCAGCAAAACAACTTGCGTACGCAGGAGTCTCATGGGAGCAAGTAAATTCTTCAGGAAAATATCCTAATCCCTAAAATTTGGGGGAAGATTTCCTTTCTGACGTGTTACAAGCTCAGTCAGTGATAAGGTACCCTTGCTAGGTGAGCTCTGCATGGTTATTAGGGAGGCTGTCAGGACACCACCACCTTTCTTTGTAGATGGCCAAACTCCCCGGGGCAAGCCCTGTCTCTTGGCATGTGCTGGCAAACAACCTCACACAAGTAGGGCCAGGTCTTGGCAGTGTCACCAAATCTCCTCAAAACACTATTAAATGCTGATAATCTATGGTGTGTGTATTAAGGTTGAAATTTAAGGTATCTGTGGGAYGCCAGCTTCCCTTTCTTGTTGATTTTTATTGGCAGTTAGGTAGCTGTGAGCATTTCAGCCTCCAGTTCTGCTGGGTTTTGGTTGCCCTGCAGCAGTACATGGGTGGGGTCTAATTAACCGCTGTGCACGGGATGAAAAAAGCATCGTTTTCCCATCACTGCTCYGGGTGAAACCACAAATTGCTCAGCACTGGGAAGCCAAGGGAAAGGAAGAGGTGTGGCAGGGAAAGCACAAGGCAGTGCAGGTCTTTAGGGGATCCTCTTCTGTTGCCACCTCCYTTCCTATAAAACACAAGTTCCTCTTCCTCCCAGCCCGGCCTGTTTCTGCTGTCTCATCTTTTTGTGCTTTAGCATGGAGCACTGCTCTGCCTCTGATTGACACCCTGTTTCTTCCCCACTACCAAATAAACTCATTTCTTTAGCTTTGCACAACATTCCTTTGAAAACAGGTATTGATCTATGCAAGTCGGTAGAGTGGGTAATCGGTATCCACCAGTTTGGGGAGAATAAATAAATCAAGGGACAGAAAATGATGGATGAGGATACCATGGAGTGCTTTCTGAACCGATGCTTTATTCTGACTGCCCGGCTCCTGAAAGGGTGGGCTGGGCTGGTTTTGTAGCAGCAAACTGATGTGAAAGCTTGGCCCAACTTCAAAATAACTTTGTTGTTGGACAGTTCTGAGTGATTTTGAACTAGTGCTGCTTTCTGGTCTCACTCTCTTACCCAGTTAAAGACAACAGCTCGTGAAGGAGGAGAGGCTTCCCTTTCTCCCACTGTTTATAGAGTGTAATCAAGCTCAGTGGTTTGACATTTGTGTCTACCTGAGCCTGTCCCCATGCATCATTCATGAGGGGAAAGACTTCATCAGCAGGGCAACACTGGAGAGCTTCAGTCCTACAAACCCAGAGAAGCTGCTACCCTGATCTTCCTCTAAATTCACTGTGCACCCCACACAGAAGTTGCACAAAGCACTTCCAACCCCTGAAGCACAGCCTAAATGGGAAGCAAGAGCTTGCTGTGTGCTTTGTGCRTGTGGAAGCATCCAGCTGCAGGGCTGTGGGGACAATGTGCTGTGGTTGCACGTCAGGAATGTCCCTTTTGGGTCGTAACTGGCAGAATTAACAGTCTTCCTCCAGCTACCTGCTGCCTCATCCCACCCTGTGTTCTCTGCTGGCTGGATCCAGTCCCAAAGCCCACCTAGCTGGTCCTGCCTCMCTCTGAGCTCCGAGTCTGGGACCCGAAAGCCTCCAGAAGAGGGCAAGAGGCTCCAACCCACAATGCAGCAAGCTCTCTTCATCCTCAGCCCGCTTTTCTACACCTTTGGGATACTGAAACCTTCCAGGGAGCCAATTACCSTTCTTCAAACTGTCATTGGAAGGCCACATAACCAGGTAACAATCTCACAGACAACATGGCCAGTCTAAGGCAGCCTGAGCTTTCCCTGGAGCAGTGGCCCAGGGAAGCAGTGACCCTCTGAGTACRGACAGGTCACCAGAGGGAGGGAGGGGAATCAGGCATCCTTCAGATGCAGTTTCAGGCAAATGGGGACAGCCCAGGAGAGGTGGGGAGCAGGGACAGTCTATTGATGAGGCTGCACAGCCCACCAGGGTCAAACACCGCTGCTGCAAGGATTGACCTTATTTTGGAAGCTGAGGAAACAGCAAAAGAAATGGAAAGGTCCATTTGATGGGGATGGAGAGGAAATCAGGCCGTGCTTTCAAAGCAATGTGTTCCTTCTCTCCCCATCCACTGGATGTGGTTTCTTGAATAGACTTTGGCTGTCGTTTCCTGCATGCCCAGGGAGCAGCTGGCCCGGGGTTTTATCTGCATTAACAGAGATCAAATGGGATGAGAGCGACTGTGGCATGGCTGGGGAAGGGAGAGGGGCTGGGACACGCCACGTGCTGGGTGCCTTGCTCCTCTGAAGGGGCCTCTGTCGTTTAAAGGAATAAACAGGCTGCAGAAAACCTGATTCAGCTCAATCAGCTGCTAAACCCGGCCTGACAGCCAGCCAGCCCTCAGAGACACCTCCCCAGCTCCAGCGTTTGGCTGAATCAGCAGCTCTCCCCTTGCCCTGTGGGCAGCCTGGCTCCCCACGGGCACAGGGGTGGGAAGGATGGACACGCTGCCCTGCTGGAGCAGCCCTGCCTTGAGGGCACAGAGTAAAAGCTCTCTGAGTACCTGCAGTGCCTGGTGGGGAGGCAACTGTTGGAGTTGAAGGCTGACTCCTGGAGAGGCACTTGTGTGTCTGACCTGACATCAGCTGCCCAGGACTGATGTTTTGAAAGAAAATGGCAGTGGTAAGTGAAAAAGAGTTGGGTGACTGGCTGATGCTCACTAGGATAAAGAGATCTGGAGGGAGGTGGAAGKTGAGAAGGCGAAGAGAGGAAATGGCAGGGCAGAAATCAGGGACTCAGCTTCTGCTAGTGGCTCCTTCCCCACCCTTGGCCAAGGTGAGTAAGCTGAATAAACATTTGTGAATTTAAGGAGCAAAGGAGGGATTTTAGGCACTGAGTTCTAGACACTGAGGTCTAAAATTAGGTCCTGTGCCATCCAGGTCTTCCAAAAGCAGTTGATGGTATTTGATGAGTGATTTCTCCTGGTYCTTATCTCAACTCATGAACCCTTCGTTGTACTTTCCCTCCCCCGTCCCCCTGTGGAGGGGAGTGAGACAGTGCCTTTGGCGTCCAGCCATGGTCAACCCACTTCAARTTTCCACCAAGCAGTGCCCAAAATATACTTAAAGACCCTAAAACCTCCACTTCAGTAAGCCGTGAGTCACCTGTTTAAAATTCTGTATTTTACAGGGATCATAGTGGGGTCCTGATGAACAGCATCATCCCCCCAGACAGGCACCGTGGGGGATCTGCTGGTTTATTTATCTCTGTGTGACTTGGGGTGCTGAGCAGCTCCTCAAARCCTCACAGTCTGGGGCTTGGGGATGTGTGTGGGATCTCCCTTYGGTTTGTGCAGCCCAGACCCCTGAGCTGGTTGCACTTCGGGGTTGCTGGTTGTGTGGAGCTGGAATCAGCTGAAGTATCTGTAGGTTGCAGGTACAGGAGGAGCACAGCTGGCCCTTTTGATTTGTATATGTTTATGTAAATGCCTCATAAAATATCCCCCATTGGGACAAGCCAAAGTCACGCATCATAAAGATCAGCTCCTGTAATGGCTTATTTACAACTGCATTCGCCGAGGTAGTGAAAAAAAATATGCCTGTGTTTATAGGAAATTAATTTCTGCCCCTTCAGTGATCAGCCCTGAGCAAGCAAAAGACCTGAATTATCCCAGTTGCTTCGCTCTGGCACAGMACTGCTCTTCAGAGCCTCCTGCGGTGTAATCTGGTGGGGATGTTTAATCAGAAAACCTTAAAGCAGCAAGGTCCCAATCCAGCAAGATCAGTGTTCCTGCAGCAAGCASTCCTTCTTCAGCAAAGCCCTAAATCACACCTTAATTTTACACCGGTGCCAGGCTGGGATACCGGGCTGGATTGAGGAAGGTGTGTAGGGCTTTTGCTGAACAAGAATGGATTTTTGCCTTGGGCTCGAATTAGCATACAAAGAATGAAATGCCTTACGAGGCAGATCAGCAAGGTTATTTAAAGCATAAAACAACCCGAGCATGACAGGTCCCACCAAGGGAGGAGCAGTTCTCTGTGCCGGTAGATGGTGCTCTGCCGGCTCCCTGTGTGGGTGAATCCACACTCATCCCCAAAATTCTCACGGATTTTTGCTGCTCCCAGGTCGTGACTTCGCTGGGAGTGCACATTGAACACCTGGCTAGGGATGTTCTGCACAAAGCAGGTGGATTCTGTAGGAGCCTTTAGGGAAGTGCTGGCCTCCAGGTAAGATTTTGGTACCAAGGATTTAACTGCTGAACGCTGTGGGCAAACCAAACCCGAGCTATCTAAACTCTGCAGGACTTCTGCTTGAGAATTAGAAAGAGTAAGGTGGAAACCTTGTTCAAACTAAAGCCAGCTGGAAATTTAATTCACTAAGCATGGGTTTTGTCCCGAAATCTGTTGTAAGATAAGACTGATGGATTTTTTGCAATTTTTTAGAGATTCTGGGAGGGCGGACGGTGGTGTTGCTGCRCTGGGCAGATCCAGCTCCAGGACAAACTGCTCCTGCCGCCCAGCCAGGATGCTCCCTCCCAGTGTGGTGCCCTCAGAGGCTCCTCTGCAGCTTGGCTGCCCTGGAGCAGGGGTGGAGTGTGTCACATCGGTTTGGCCACAGAGGCAAACCCCCGAGTGGTGGCTGCCAATGGAAGCGTGGCTTGCATCCGTCCCTTTGCAGCCAAAGATTAATCCTGGGAGAGATAAAGGGCGGCAGATGTTCAAATTGAGTGTTTTGTCTATAGGGACCCACCCCAGAGCGTGTGTTAAATCTAGCCCTGCCTGAGCCAGGTCGATGAGAGGGAAGTCTGTTACCTCGCATGTCCCGCCTTAAAATTTGAGGAGTTTCCCTGGCGAAGTGATGCATAGTTATGGGCTCAGTAAATGGTAGAGTGATTTATGGCTTACACACTGTAAATCAATAAAAAGGATCGCAGACATTGACAGCGTGTTCACAGCCCATTTCTTTAAATGGAAGGCACTTTTCTATCCTTCCCATTTCAGACTGGTTGGCCCACGGGGAGGTTCCTGCCACTAACAAGTGCTAAGAGAGTCTTTATAAAGCTTGTAAAACCTACATCTTATATAATACTTCTCCTTACATGCCCTTTCTTGCTGTATCATCATTTCCAGTCGTAGAAAGTACCATGTCCTGTACTCTGGCTTGTGCGGATTCCTTCTCCTGGGGGGCATATGAACAAAATATGTGAATAATCTGCATTTTAAGCCCCTCCAGAACAATCCATTAACCTCTGCCTTTGCAGCCTTGGTATAAATCCTGATCAAGCTGTGTTTGGCTGGTGTGAGGTCGGGTGTGCGCTGCAGCCCTGGGAGCAGCAGGGGAGATGCCACAGGGGAGGGCATTTCCTGGGGGCAGCGAGGCTGTGGGTGAGTTTTGGGTGCTGCAGGCTGCATTTTGAAGGGAAAGAGGGTCCCACTGAGTGAGCCTCATGCTCTGCTCTGAGGGTGCTGCTCCCCAGCCCTGGTGCCTCGAGCTTGGCATGAGCAGCTGTGGGGAGCAGGAGCCCAGGTGCCAGCCGAGTACCATTCCCTTTATTGACAGATAGACACCAGTCCTAGAACATGTTTAACTGCTTTGTTGAAATGGGCCATAAATGGGCCATAAAAGTCAGCCATTTCTGTCTGGAGAAGCATGAGGAGACTCTTCAGTGCTGGATGGGTTATAAACAGTGCACAGCCCAGCCAGCTTCCACAAATGCCAGGGGGCTGGCTGCTCTGGAAGACCCCTCTCCCAATATCTGCTGTCTGCTCTGTCCTGGGCCATGGAACAACACAGGACAATTGCACAGGGTTTTTTCAACCTAAAGCTCCTAAAGCTTGTCTAAGCTCTAAGCAGCAGCAGTCAGCAACTTGTTGAAAGTTACATGCTAAAAGATAACAACTTTTAGAAGCTCAGATGTTTTATTAAAGCTGCCATTTGCCTTTAAAGCAACAGGTATTATGGGTGTGCTTATCTCTTGGGAGCACAGCCTGTGCTTGGATATCCTTGGGGTAAGCTGGGGGCTTCCCTGGGTGTTTTAACACCAGAAGGGAACCAAACTCCAAAAAAACCAAGTTGGTGACGCTTCCCATGGATCACACCCACGTGGTCTCCAGACAAAGGCCGGGTGGCAGGGGAGCTCCTGTGGCTGATTTCACCCCCCCAATCCCAAAAACAACAGAAAGCAGGGACAAACCAAGCCTGGAAGCTGGGCCATGTGAGTAGGGGTGGTGCAGACACTCCCTGGGCTCAGCTTGCTGCAGTTCCTTGTGCTGCTCCTCGTCTGTGCCGTGCTGGGAATGATGTTCCTGCTGGCTGCCAGCCCTGCAACACCCAGTCCTTCTGGATCAGCCGCCCCTCGGAGCTGTCCCTGCAGCACCACAGGCCCATAGCAGGAAACGGGAGGAGGGGGACTCGGTGGGCGGCAGAGGGACTGAGCCCGCAGGGGTTGGTGGCCACAGTCCCTCTGCTGGAGCGAGCCAGGCAAGGCGATGGTTTTCGGCTTTTTACTTCCCAAGTTTTTTACTTCCGGAAGGTTTTTACTTCCCGGTTTTCCTGCCCAAACCACACCCCCGGCACTGACGTGGGTGGTGTAGAATAAACAACTCGGCCACGCTGGCCCAGCTCTGAGCTGCACCGCCCTTCTCTGCAGCCAGGACACTCAACTGAAGTTTGAGCGGCTCCAGGAAATTCAGTGTCTCCCTTGCTTCTTTGGATGAGAGAACAGGATACAGGCTCTGCACGACGGGCGTGATCCATAGGATTGCAGCCCCGCACGCTGCAACCGGCACCTCATCCTGGCGTGCAAGAGGAAATGAAAAATCAGCCGTGGTCCTAATTACTCTGTGCTAATTGGGCTGCATTCAGGCTTCGTTGGTGATGCTATTATGCTGCAAGAAAACAAGGGCAGCATATGTACTTACCTTGCTCTGCTTCTCCTATGATTATTCTCTGTTAGTGCAGGAACATGCTGAAGATCCAGCCCGCACACAAATCAGCCCATGAAATGGACCGCTGGAACTCCAGCCCTGGAGCACAACCGTTCCCTCTTTTTCAGCATCAAATGCAATCTCAGGGATGCCACAGCAGCTCCAAGCACTTTTATCTCGTATTGGGCTTGGCTTGTAACAGCATTTGCAGCCTGGTGTTTCCTCATAAGAAAACACTTTTGCATTCCCACTCGATCCATCCTGATGTCCCTATCTGATGGGATCTCCAATGCAGAGTTTCCCCACGGCCTCCGGAAGCTGTGCTGCCTGGGGAAGCCTCACCCTACTCCTGTGCYCGTGCCTGCCAATTAGCTCCAGCTTTTCCTGAGGGAGAGGAGGGCATACCCTGCTGGATTGCTCACTGCTGCTCTGGTAACGTGAGCATAACTTGTTTTCTGCTGCAAACCGGGCYGAGACATTTGCATATTGTTTTTTGCAGTAGTATCTAATATGCCGAGAGCTGCTGGAGTCATTACAAAATCATCAGTGCTCGTTGCAGTGTGATATATTCTGTTTGTCTAGCTGGCTGTTTTCCTACCATATGTATTTATTGAAGCTGGCTGAGCATCTTAGTCAGTGATGTTTCGCTTATTTATTCAAGAACGAGTTCATCAAAATTCAGCCAAGCTTTCCGTCCTCAACGCAGAGATCTAATCGGGCGTTTGAGCACACCCCTCACAATGGCAGCGGAATGCAAAATTCCCTGCGATTCAAAAACGGAATGCAAACGTGATAGGAGCCACGAAAACAGTCTGCCTGCCCCCAGATCCCTCCCCGGTGTCGCTCTGTGAGACTGGAGAGGTAAAGGAGGAAACGGCCTTGAGTTGTACCAAGTGAGGTTTAAATTGGATAATAGGGAAAATAATAATTTCATGGAAAGGGGTTGTCGAGCACAGGCTGCCCATGGAAATGGGGGAGTCACCATCCCTGGAAGTGTCCAGAACGTGTGTGGATGTGGCACTTGGGGACATGGCTTAGTGGTGAACATGAGGGTGGTGCTGGGTTGAAGATTGACAACCTCAAAATTCTTTTCCAACCTTAATGATTCTGTGATTTTTCCCTGTAAGGCTCCTGATACCTCAAACCACACTTCAGTGCAGGGTCCCTGGGGAGGTTCTAGCAGGTGCCTGTCTCAGGGCCCATCAACAAGTAAAGTGGTCATGATGTCATGTTCAATATTGTGGTCTCATCAGGGAGACTGATTTGTGTTGCATTAAGCAGGACAGGGTTGCTAATATCCACCGAGGTTTACACGGGAAAATTTAAAGCCTATTCCAGTATATTAAATGAGGCTGAAAAGCTTCGATCAATAATTTCCCTTGTATGAAAAATAAGAGATGAAAATGACGGCAGATTGATTCAAAATACTTAATGCCAGATACCAGCTGATGGAAGTACCTTGTAAATAGCATTTTGTACGGTTGCCAGTGAATTAGTCTAAATTGTGAGGGTGATTGAAATGTGCTTTATAATGTTCGTGTCCAGTTTAGCGGCCATTTACAAAATCTAGAAGAATAAGAAATCCCCAAAGAGTAAGTGAGCCGCCAGCAAAACCTAGAGTAGCAAGCTGTGGTAGGCTGCAAATGAGATCTTGGAGTAGTTTATGAGACAAAAAAAAAAAAGCCAGAATTCTTTACAAGCAAGAAGAATCAGTGCTAGTGGTGTTTTAAATTTCAAAATGTGTTTTCTAAGTACCTCCTTTTTCATCAACCCTCTGTTTTACATGGAGATTATGATCTTTGATGTGGAAAGTGAACTGGATGTGGGTTTTAAAGTTAATTTGGTAATAAAAGAACACTGCCTTCCCTGAACARCCCTGKGCTCGACCGGGGCGGTTTGTGTAGGACTATTTTGTGTCTCACCGCTCTGATTTCTGCAGGGAATTAGGAGAATTGTGTTGCTTGTCTGGCTCATCGGGGTGGATGCTGATCTTGGGCAGTGGGGTGATGTCTCCTGGGGGTGGTCCAAGGTCCCAGGTGGAAGAGGATGCTCGAAGGGACCTCTGTGCAGAAGAGCCCTGCAGCCTTCCTCCACTTTCTCCAAGGTTTTTTTGTGTCCTGTCGCTCTGTGAGCTGCCCCAGGGTGCTTGGGAAGGCTGCAGTGTGRGTCTCCTCCATGTCCTGAGAGAGAAAAGACCACTGGGCGAACCAGCAGGAGATCCAGGAAGATCCATCCATGCTGCAGCCCTTGGGAGCTTGGCTTTCGTTTGGAAGCAGCAGTGAGCACCGATTCTTGCTTGTGGGTGCAGTCATTAGGGAAAGGGCTCTGCACTCTGCAAATTTAGGTCTTAACCATTCCAAGAACTTTACTTTGTGCTGATTTTTGGCTGCTTTAGTGTATTGCAGCACTACAGTGCTGATATTGGAGCTGATTTCTCTGCTGGCTGAAGCCCCGACTTCCTGCAGACAGATCCCACTCAGGCACTGCTCTGACAAGTGAGTGATGGCCAGGCTGCCTGCACARGGGTCACTAGCCCTTTTTGTCCCCCAGTGAGCCCTGAGGTGCTTTGGGGKTTTTTTTATCTTCTTAATGAATTTAGTGGGAGAATCTCTGCTTCAAAGTAGAAGGCTCTGGAGAGAGCTCATTGCAGCCTTCCCAAGAGGTCTTGTAAAAAAAAGAGCAATAGTGACTTTTTACACAGCTGATAGTCACAGGACAAGGGGGAATGGTTTCAGACTAAGAGAGGAGAGGTTTAGATTGGCAGTTAGGAAGAAATCCTTCCCTGTGAGGGTGGGGAGGCCCTGGCACAGGTTGCCCAGAGAAGCTGTGGCTGCCCCTGGATCCCTGGAAGTGTCCAAGGCCAGGCTGGACAGGGCTTGGAGCAGCCTGGGAAGTGGAAGGTGTCCCTGCCCATGGCAAGGGGGTGGAATGAGATGGGCTTTAATGTCCCAACCCAAACCCTTCTATCGTTCTGTGAATGTCCTCTTGGGTGGAGTGGGCATTGGTAATAAAGCACTTTAGGTGTACTGACACCTTCCTGCTCCTTGATCACATAATCAGGAGGAAAAAAGACAGTGTGCAGCTGCTGGTGCTGTAAAAGCAATGGCTAATGATGAGTTTTKTCCTTTACCTTAGTGTGTTTTATTGGAATAGGAAGTAAATGCAGCCGAGGAGGGGCTGTGGAGTGCCCACGGGGTTGTGCTGATCACCAGTGCCAAAGGGAAAGTGCTAGAAAAGTAATATCTTCTCATGAGTAACAGGAAAACAGCTTTTTTTTTTTTCCTGGTGATTCAGTCCACTAATTAGTTTCCAATACTCAGTCCACAGGATTTTTTTGCAGGAAATAGGTCTTTCTATTTATAAATTGTTGTTCTATCAAGTCACCATTTTTAATTTGTGGCCTTGAGGATTTTCATTTCCTCCTTGTGARGTGCATTTTAACTAAACCCTGTTCCATCAGCACTGTACAAGCTGCTGCCAAAACTGCTCTGGGTGCCTCAGCCTAGGCCTTTGTGGSGAAGAGGGAAGCTGGAACAGGGCTTGGGAGAAATGACCATAAGAAGTGACCTTTCTTCCCTTGCTGGTTCTTGTGTCTGCCCCCGGAGCCTCAGGCTGACCTCTGTGGCCAGGACTTGCTGCAGTGGCTTTCCCTCRGTTCCTGTCCACTGTGCAAGCAGCAAAATCCATATAAGCCCCCAAAGAGCTGCCTGGCTCTCCAAGGTGGTCACAGAGTCGTGGGATAGCTTGARTTGGAAGGGACCCACAAGGATCATCCAAGTCCAGCTTCTGGCCCTGCRCAAAGTGGGGTTTGGAAKGGGGATCCGTATTGTAAATCCTTTCCGGGTTTTTGGGCTGTTGTGGGATTTCCATTTTAGCTCGTTATAAAAAAGTGGCAAGCTTTTTTAGCCGGTGTTGGTGGTGTAAGTACAAAAATTCAGAGGACATTTCTTCAAAGATCCCATTTTGACTTAAAAAACACAGTCAGGTTCTGCGTCATTTCTCCATATGTTTTTCTTGATACAGGAAGCTCGTGATGAAAGTGAAGAGACTTGTGTTTTTTTCCTCTGGCACTGCTTGCTGTGTTTCAAAATCATGCCCAGTATTTGCACACTCCAAATAGGCTCTTTGTGTTCATTCATACTTTTTCTTGGGGGTTATTAAGGGTAATAAAGGATTGTGCAATGTCTTTGTGAAGGCTGGGTGCACCGTAGGAGCTTTTTGAAATGCTTATTAATGTTTCCACGTGTTACTTGCTGAGGAGAAGCAGGTGAGGAAAAATGTGCCATTCCTCGGGGCATCTGCCTGGCTGAACACATTTAATTCACAGAATCCCAGACTGGTTTGGGTTGGGAGAGACCYAAAAACTCAGTCCAACCCCACTGCCACGGGCAGGGACACCTTCCACTATCCCARGTTGCTCAGAGCCACATCAGCCTGGCCTTGGGCACTTCCAGGGGTGGGGCAGCCACAGCTTCTCTGGAAAACAAGAGGAGTTCTCCATCTGAAGGCTGAGCCACATCCTTGGTGTTTCCCAGGACTTGGGATGCCAGCTCAGAGTCTTCTGAAGCCACGTGCCCAGCAGGGGAGGTGTCAGTGTAAATCATCCTGGCTCTGGCCCGGGAGGGGCACAGCAGACATTGGGGTGGTGGATGTTGCTGTTGCTCCACTGGCAAAGCCTGGCAGTGCCTTTGGAAATCAATCCCTGTGGGATTTTACAAGCTGAGCAGTGGGTGTGCAGCAGGGGAAATGCAGGAGGGGGCATCAAGTGACCACCCTGTGAAAGGAGATGGGTGTCAAGAGGATGGAGCCAGGGTCTTCTTGGTGGTGCTGAGCAGTAGGAGAAGAGGAACGGGCAGGAAYGGATCCCAGGGAGCTCCACCTGAACGTGAGGAAGAACTTCCCTGGGCAGTGCCTGAGCCCTGAACAGGCTGCCCAGGGAGGGGCTGGAGTCTCCTCCTTGGGGATATTCCAGAGCCCTCTGGACACAATCCTGTGCCCTGTGCTCTGGGATGGCCCCCCTGGAGCAGGCAGATGGCACCAGTGACCCACCGTGGTCCCTGCCAGCCTGCCATGGCTCTGTGACGCTGTGGATGCCTGGCACCGCTTCCCACATTTCCCAGGAGACACGTGGGTAACTGCAGATGTTCCTGCTGTGGAGGAAGGGGGCAGAAGCAGGAGGAATTAGAGATGTGCCTCGCTGCCATGGCTCCAAACAGCAAACAAACAAGCACTAATCAGTAAATAAGCCCACAACATTTCCCCCAGACGCTGTCCTCAGATGCCCTGCTCGTGCCGATCCTCCTCAGCACCRCATCGCGTGCAGGGCAAAAAACCCCATCAATTGAGGGATTTTAAACTAGCACTGTCTGGGAGAAAACTCCCCCCAAGGCTGGTGTGCAGCCCCTACCAAACCACCCCGGGCCCCGGGCTGGGTGCTGAGGCTGCGTTTGGAATCTGCTGCTGCTTCATAAACATGACAAGCAGTTGATTTCAGCCGAACCCCTTGATTTAATTATGCTCTTGTATACAATGGGGACCTTGTGTTTTGCTATATGTAATGAATATTAAGCTGATAGCCCTGTAATTTCCTGTGCCAGGCTTGCTCTCGTTTTTTTTGCATATTGATACCACATTTGGTTTGTTATTTTCCAATTTTCCAGTCTTCTAGACTTGTGCTCAGCGAGTTCTCCATAGTAATTGCTGTTGGCACACACATTTCCTCCCTCAAATCTGCTCTAACACACTGCAACGAATTTTGTCTCATCCTAAGGATTTGCTGGGGTTTCAATTTCTCTTATTTATTCATTGTCTTGAACTCGGCAACCCTGGAATCGTGCAGGACTCTGGATATAATTTCGTATTCCACAGTTTTAATTTCCTCCTTTATCCCAAGCATCCCCCCTTCCCTTCCACGTGTGCACGTGGATGGTTTTTATCTGACCCTGTGGCTTTCTGCTGTTCATGAGCCCCTTCTAGCACTGCTTCCTCAGAAACTCCTGCTCAAATCTGAACACCAAAACGGATTTAAATGTGGCAGCATCAAAAATTAATTCTGGTATTTACTCAGTTTTCTTGGCCTCTTGGTGCTTTTGGTGTTCGTCCAGCTTTTTCTCTCTGAGGTGCTCATCTGGGTGTGCCCTACCCTGCCTTGGGAGGGAAATAAATCTCTTTTTTGGTGAGACTTGGGCATTGGGAGGGGTGTGGGATGAGGACAACATGCCGGGGGCAGCATGTGGGGCTGCTTTTGTAGGACTTGTGTGGAATAAAACGAAAAAAGAATAGTCAAACGGGCTGTTCCCGTGGGAATGCCAGGCAGGCCGTGCCCACTGCTGGTGCCTCTGGCTTCTCAGGTTTTTGGGCCCTTTTCCACCTCTCAAATGCTGGTGCCACTCGTGTCCTGAAGAAGCAGGGACGCCCTGGCCCCTGCACCCCTCTGGGGGCTCCTTTGCTGTGAATTCATGGCACTGTTTTCCACCCCRGATATAATTCCTGCCAAAAGAAAGCCAGATGCCCTCTCTGCATTCCTTTGTGATTTCTTCCCAGGAATATTTCCTGAGCAGAGTATTCCCGTGGTGAATAATCCACCTTTGCTAGAACAAACAGCAAAAGGAGGTGTGCCCAAATCCCAGACCTGGCCCATCACACCCTCGTGCTTGACTGTACAGCTGCCTGTGCTTATCCCAGGGMAGCACCTACCATTTGTATAAATACACACCAGTCTTGCTGACTGATTTTTCAGTGTGAGGTTGTATGAAAGCCACGTTCTTCCTCAGCACTCAGCACACAGTGAGTTTTACAGAAGAGCTTTGAATCCCATATTCCCCTGTTCTCCATCTGTCCCTCGTAGGATTGACCAGTATATTTTAACCAGCTTTTAACCAGTGTATTTTAACCAGTACATTTTTAACCAGTATATTTTAACCAGGGTTTGACCAGTATCTTTTAACCATTATATTTTTAACCAGTCTGTTTTGGTACACCAGCTTTCCARTCTTTAAAATCTCTTTCCAGTTTGGTCATCGCTGCAGTGCCCAAAGGAGCAGCYAGAGCTTCAGGCAGGGCTCAGAGGATGAAGGAGTCACGTTGATGGTGGGGTTGCCATGTGATGATGCAAATTTGTCTATTTTTGTCAGAACTGAGAGCCTGGGTGAACCAGCATCCAGATCAAAGATGCTGTACTTGGAATTCTGCTTCTTTTGTCACCTCTTTCAGCAGAGTAACCTACTTCTGGTGCTACCTCCTGTAATCAGAGGCAATCTGTGCAATTAAGAACCTGAGAGACAATTTTGGATGGGAAAACTGTCAGGTTACTTGTCTTTCCCAGCTGACTTTTATTTTCCTTAGTGCTCTTGAGGTCTCTTAGTTCCTCTTTCAAGAGACAATTCGTACTCGCAGGCTCAGCAATTATTGATGGCTCCCTTTGTCAGACAAGCAGGGTCTGTGAACATGTGTGTACCACTCACCAGGTACACACCAGTGGCCTAAATGCATCACTGAACATCTTAAAATTAGAAGCRTAAACAGCATTCCTCACTGAAAACTCCGTTTTTACAGAGTTAGTTGCACCAACTCCTGATCCACGTGTATAAAAAAGGGAAATAGCCTATTTTTTTTCTCTTTTTTCCTTGCATGGCTTGATCTTATTCCTGCTGAGAGGTCTGTTCAGGAAGGGCAACTGTTCTGTTYGTGTTGTGTGGTGGCTCAGGGATAAGTTCACACTGGAGCACCCCTGGTGATCCAGGATGAGCTGAGACATGTGCTGGGGGCTCTTCTCCATCTGACCCCCGTGTCTGCGTTCATGTGGTGATGTTGGAGCCACAACATGAGGTGGGAAGAGCCTCCTGGGTCCAACCTTTCCTGCCACTCRTTGGTCCCTTGATGGCTGCTCTGATCTGCGGGTGCAGGATCACCAGTGCCATCCCTCACAGCCAAATTACTCTAAAAACCTGCAGATAAATGCAGCATTTTTGGCTACTTTTGCCTTGCTAGCTGGCTCTGGAGCAGTCTGGTCACACTGGCAGGCAGCAGAAGGGCTGGGACAGCCAAGCTGGTGTGTGCAGACATCACTCCCAAACCAGAAATGAGTGAGATCTGCATCGACTGGGCCACCCTGCACGGAGGAGCTGCTGCTGAGCTCTCTCCTGAAGGAGACAGCTTTAGGTCAAAAAAAGGGGGAGATTTTCCTGAGCCAGCTGTGTGATGGGGGTGCTGCTTGCTCTCTGTGGATTTCTAAGTGTATTTTGAATGGTGGAACTCACTGGGTCTGTATGAGCCTYGCTGATACCTCAGAGGCGACTTAATGGTTTATATTTTACATTTATACAGCGCTCAAATCATCCTCCTGGCTGTAGCTGACTTCAATAATGGCTGTTTCAGGGTGAAGTGGTCTCTCCCGCTCTTCCCTCTCGGAGAAGAGAGCAGAAAGTGGCTGAGCAAGTGGCACATATGGTTGGAATAGTCTTGGAGCAGGAGCTTCAGAGTTGTTCACAACAGCTGAGCACATAATCGTGCATAATGCGGCAGAAACATTTCTCTTCCTGTGATTGAAAGGCGTTTGCTTTCGATTGGTGTGCAACTGTTGTACCTGGGGATATCAGGGGGCTGGGAGTCTGAAACATTTCAGGCACGAGTGTTTATCAGTCACATCTGGAAATGCCGCGGCAAAAYGGCCTCGTGACAAACGCAACCAGGGCCAGTAACAGCCTTTACAAGACAGTTTTACAGGGCAGGATAAACAAGAGGGGCTGGATCCTCAGCTGCACTAAAGCATCCTGGCTGTGCTGCTGCTGSCAGGGAGGATGCTCAGAGATCCAGGGAAATGGCAGACAGCAGCAGCAGCTGCCTCTTTGCTCTGAGGCTGCAGCAAAGCAGAGCTTCCAGTGCTGGGAGCTGGCGTCACCCACCTCTGGTGGGAAAGGCTTCCCACCTTCCCACCAGCAAGCCTTGATCTGGAATCTTTGTGGGGCAGGCAGAGCAGGTGAGCTTGGACACCGAGCCAGGGATGCTGTGCCAGTGGTAATTTGCCATCACCTCAAATCCAGGCACTGCTCAATTCCTTTAATTCTCCCCTTGGACCAAATACTGACCAGCAGGCTGGGAGTACCTATTGTGGGGCAKCAGGACAAAAGCGTCTGGAAGGGTTGTGGAGTGGACTTGGACATCGTCCTGGTGGGCAGGAGACTGTAGGTGCAGTGACTCATGAGCTTGTACACCTTGTGCATCCTCCCAGCACAAAACTTAAGGTCTGGGTTGGTGTAAGGGGCAGGTTAGCTTCCACTGGAACCAGATTTCAATCACAGAGGAAACCAGGCTTGTACTCAGGTGAGGAGTGCAGCCCACAGAGCTGTGGATTCCAGACTCTTACCCGTGTGAAATTCACTTGGGAAGAGTAATATCCCTGGAAAGGAAAGCTGGCTGGCTCTCCTAAATTAAGCAATTACTCTTAGACACAGTCCTCTCCRTGAAGCACTTGGAAGTCCATCCTCGGGCTGAGATGGAAGGTGGTTTAACAAGGTGTTTTACAAAGTGCAGGTGGATAAATTCCTGAAGCATGTCTGCATAAACCCTTTGTAAAGGCTGCACAGAGGTTAAACAGATAGATAACTCYGTGGAAGCTGAGTAATCGCACTATTACTCTGTATAATCTTGCTGGAAGGCATATTTTTCTACAGAGCAATGATACAGAAGATATTTGTGTGCAGTGATTACAGCAGCAGAAATCAATTGCACRCAGCAAATAATTTGTTAGCACAGGGATGCACATTATGTCATCAATAAAGGGATTAGTTTGTTGAACTATAATGAGGGTGAGAAGAAAGCAAACTTCATACTGGTRTAACTAGTCCAGTCATAATATTGGCAACAAATACATCTGCTATACATACATGCTTCTGTAGATTGAGACTGTGTGAGCTTTTCCTAACACCCACTAGCTTTAAATGTTCTTTGCATCTTCAGTATACACCATAAGCACTCATTAACTTCTTAAAAATAATATTTAGCCTGATTTTAAGGAACATTTTCAAGCACCCTGCTACATTCACCACTACAGAGGACGAAGGCATCACCCTGATGTCACTGCACCTATTAAGATCCTTTCTTCCAAGGTACAGGTAATCAGCTTGTTTTTTTCTATTCATTAGGAGCCCTCGAGTTCAACATTCCCAAAGGCAGGCACGGTCCCTTATCCCTCACTATCCCCAGCTGAGCTCCTCTGATGCAGACCCTGCTCCCTCGTGGCACGTCCATGGTGCTCTGACAGACAAATCACCACGCAGGAGAAGCCTCCCCAACACCTGCCGGGTGGGTGGGTTCCATTATCCTCACTGCACAGTGGCTTTTCCACAGTGCTGCTGCTGCTGGCACATGCTCAAGGTCACAGGGAGAGGGTGGGACTGCCTGGCTGAGACACAGATGTTGGGCTCTGCCTCTTGTGCCAGCCCCTCCCAGCCGCACATCCCCAAACTTGTCGTGAGCTGCAGGAGAAAATCCCTCCCTGGGCCCCTCCTGAGGGTGTCTTTGACCTCTCAAAGCTCCCTGGTGCTCCCTGCCAGCAAAGGCAGGGTGTGATGGCTTCTCTCAGAGGGTCCCTTTGCTTCTCAGCAAGCATCCAGCCCGGGGCCAASTCCAGCATTGGGAATGAGAGTGCTGGAGGATGAGATTTGTCTTGCTACAAATCCCACACATCAGGAAGGAACGAGTCTTTCCTTTTCCCAGGTTTGAGGATGAGTTTAAGGCTGACCATTTTGGAGGAGAGCCAGAAAAATAAAGAGGAAGCTGCAAAGGCAAATTGTGCACCGGCAGGGGAAAAATAATCCCTCCTGATTCCTGCAGGTAGCCAAACGCTACCTGCAAAAGCCACAAAGCATGGGATTAATGTATATAAATCAGGTGTAAACAAACTCAGTGGCAGRAGAATGCCTAAATCCTTCAGCCCTTTTGCAAATCAAACCTGTTCTTGAAGGATTCAATTATTTCTGAGATCTCACCTTAGCTGGGGATTAGCTGACCCCAGAGATCAGGACACCCATTATGTTGGGATCTGAGTACATTCCCCCTGGGCTCAGTTTTTGCTGCAAATGGTGTAAGGAAGGGGCATGARCTGCAGGGTTACCACGAGGCCCATCCACCTTTTATAATCAGCCAATGGTCCCTTTGCATTTTGATGGAGCAGCTGGAGGCAATATTTTCTTGGCTAAGGAAAAAGGGGAATATGACACATCCTGGCATACATTTGGAGTTGGGAAAGTAGTGAAAAATATCTGACGTTGCCTTGCACTGTGTGAAGATGTTTTCTGCAAGCTACTTAGTCATCCTCAGGATCTTTCTCTACAAGAGAGCTGGAAAGGGACTTCTGACGAGGGCTTGGAGTGAGAGGAGAAGGGGRAATGGCTTCCCACTGCCAGAGGGCAGGCCTAGATGGGATATTGAGAAGAAATYCTTCCCTRAGWGGGTGGGGAGGCCCTGGCACAGGTTGCCCAGAGAAGCTGTGGCTGCCCCTAGATCCCTGGAAGTGTCCAAGGCCAGGTTGGATGGGGCTTGGAGCAGCCTGGGATAGTGGAAGGTGTCCCTGCCCACGGCAGGGGTGGGACTGGATGGTCTTTGGGATCCCTTCTAGCCCAAACCATTCTGTGATTCTGTGATCAGGCGGAAGGTGTTGCTAATTCCTTGGCCCATTTCCCTGATGGCTGAAGCAAAAAGCCCTTTTGTCAAGGATATTTTGGGAATTGTTTTCCTTCCCATACCTTGCACCACGATCCCCATCGTCGGGGGCACGCCAAAACCCGAGGCCTATTTCCCCCAGCACGTGGGACGTGGGGTGGGAAGGCAGGAGGGTGACTACAGCAAAGCCTCTGACCTAAAAACAGGGAAAAGAAGGGAAAATCACGTGCGAGTCATCACTGCAAACAGGATCAYGTGTAAATTGTAGCTCGGCTGGCACATTCTGGGGAGCTTCCAGACGCTGAATGGTTTAAGACAGATCTGTAGCAGCATCAGTGTCTGCTGGGGACCCACAAGAATCGTCAGTGATGCTTCCTGCTGCCATTACACGTGGCCAGGCCTGGTGGCCCCTGAGTGCCGCAGGAAGGAGGCAAAATGCAACTCACCCTGTCAAGAGCTGCTCTGTGCTGTAATTGCAGCATCCATAAGGAATGCCGGGGTTGGATTATTGGAGGTGTCAGGAGCAAAACGGGAGAGATTAAATGGCCACGGAGAGCCGCAAAATGAGGAGGTAATTGCACTTCATGCGAGTGCAGAGATAACAGGGGGAGTGTARATCCTGCCCAGCGTTGTGTGGAGCTGGGAGTGCACCTGGAGTGTCCCTGGGCTCTGGGGGCTCTCCTGGGAGCTCCCTGGGATGAGCCTGGAGGAGCCGAGCGCCGGGCGAGCACGACCCCACTGAGCCCACCGAGGCCAACGCCGTGTCCCTCTTGCAGGAGAGGGCACAGAACAAGGGTGAACTCTGCTGCACATTAATGCACTTCAGCAGCAGCCCTTGGAGTGGAGAAACCAGCTCCCTGCTGGATGCAAGAGCGGGGCAGGCACACGAAGGAGTCGGCATGGACGGTCTGGGCAGGCACAACATCTCCAGACTTCAGTCTGTGCTGCCTGGTGTGACCCCTACAGCCCTCACATGGGGCCAGTCCTGGGCCTGCCTGGCACCTCCATCAGCCCTGGGGTTCTCGGCACCTCCATCAGCCCTGCGGCTCCTAGCACCTCCATCAGTCCTGGGGCTCCTGAGACCTTCACCACCCTGGGCCTGCCTGGCACCTCCATCAGTCCTGGGCCAGCCTGGCACCTTCATCAGCCCTGGGGCTCCTGGCACCTTCATCAGCCCTGGGTCTGCCTGGTACCTCCATCAGCCCTGGGCTTGCCTGACACCTCCATCAGCCCTGGGGCTCCTGGCACCTTCATCAGTCCTGGGCCAGCCTGGCACCTCCATCAGCCCTGGGGTTCCTGGCACCTTCATCAGCCCTGGGGCTCCTGGCACCTTCATCAGTCCTGGGCCAGCCTGGCACCTCCATCAGCCCTGAGGCTGCCTGACACCTCCATCAGCCCTGGGGTTCCTGGCACCTTCATCACCCTGGGCCTGCCTGACACCTTCATCAGGCCTGGGGCTCCTGGCACCTTCATCATCCTTGAGGCTCATGACATCTCCATCAGCCTCCCAAGTGCTGCCCCGGGTGAGTGAGCCTGAGCTGACCTGGGGCCGGGGGAAGCCATGAGCTCTTTGAGGARAGAGGCCGAGCACGAGTGTTTTGTTTCCTTGCAGATGCCAGCTTCATCCTGCCCTTGGGCAGCAGGAGAGCTCTCCTGGCTCTCGTTTATCTGTGGTTGGTTCTCACTCCTGAGAGCCTTTCTGCAGGAAGTGCAGTCCCCAGTGTTGCTGTGCCCATCCCAGTTGTGTTTGTTTTCCCTCAGCTCCTGTTTCCCCCATGGCACTTGGCTCCAGCCTGGCCATACCTTGCATGTCCGTACTGCCAAGCCAAAGGTGACCTTTGGTGTCTCACTTTTCCTGGAGCACAGGTGGAGGGGTTGGAGTGGAGGTCACAGTCATTTCTAGCATCCCCCCATCTCCCTCTTCTCTCAAAGTTTACGGGACATATTTTATTTCCCTGGAGCAAGGAGATCAGTATGCCTTTTCTACACGTAGAGGAGGATGTGCACTGTGCTTATGAAATGTAATTTGGGGTCTTTTTTCCCAAAAACTTCATGTTTGATAGAGTAATAATGTGTTACATCAGGTGAGACTGTTCACTGGCAGTTAATTGGAATCTGTGTGGGTCCAGTAACTAACTTTTTATGGCGTCTGATTTCCTGCTAACCCAAATTCAGGATACCTCCCCCGACATAAGTGGAATGGGCTATTGGAGAATCTAGCCCAATTAGTCTGAGTGGCATGGGCTCTCCTTTGCATCACTATTCACATCCTGTAGAGCTGAGCTTTGCAGGAGAGAGGGAATTTGGCCACATGCCTTTCATGTGGTGCCAATTTGGAGGGATTGATGTTTGATGTACGTAGGTGGCACCACCAAGTCAACTGAAGTGGCCAAAGGTTAAGTGTGCACTGCAGGCAATTATCCATTAGTATAAAAGCTCCTTGGGATAATATTTATACATTGAAATGCCAAAAAAACTGGACACGATGATAGCTTTTGCAGCACTGTATAATTCATCCATTAGAGCTCTGCTTTTCATGTTTGGTATTTCAGGAATAACAGAACCCATTTGCGCCAGGAAATGCAACATGTGAACTGCAGCGAAGCAGAGATCTCCAATGCTTGCTGTAAACCTTTTCCTGGCTTTGTAAATGTCCTGGGATGCAGGAAAGTCTCTGAAATTATAACCCTGAGATGCCATTTGGTAGAAATCTCTGCAGCTCGCATGGAATGTGGGATTGTGTCCCTGTGAGAGGCAGGGACAGTTCCCCTGCACTGCTGTGAGAGCAGGATTTCTCCTGCAGCCTCTGCTGTCAGGCTTCGGTGCCTTCCCTGTCAATGATGTCCGTGGTACCTGGAAAATCCAATTTACAGCTGAAGGGATTAATAACTGGCTATTATCAGGCATTACCTGAGAAAACAAGTCTGTGGCGTGAGTATTAAACAAGGGCTTCTCTGGCGTCTCTGTGTTTGGTGCTAGTGAAATTCCTYCTGAGGATTCTCTGGTGCTTGTGGTCAATATGTTTTTTTTCCATCAGAGGCAGTAATTTGGGACATACCCACCTAGAAGATTGCATGTTCAGGTGTTCCACTCCTTCAGAGTCTTTGGGACTTCAACCTCCACCTCCTATTTTCTCAAAACCAGGTTTTTTCTTACAATATCAGGATGATATTGTAAAAGTTCGTCCTCATCCTATGCCTTGATCCATGGACAGATTGAGGGAAATTAAATTTTTAAGTGGCTGCTTTCCCTGTGGTCTGTGTCTGCCTGATTCWACTTCACGTGATCGTGTCCCAGTTGCCTCAAGAACCACTGTTAAAGCATTTGATTAATCAGAAGAGCCCAGGAGCTCCAGCTTTGTGAATAAGGAAGCCGAAAAAGGTCCTGGCTCACCTGGGACCCCATGTGTGGATCCTACCCCTGTGCTGTGGTGCAACTACTGAGACTGGTGCCATCTCAGGTGGGATTCTCCTCCTCTAACTTACAAGTCTGGTACTCATATTTCTCATTAAAGCTCAGCTCCTGAAGTTACCTGAGCACATCAGAATATCAGATTTCACCTTTTCCTGTGGAAGCAGTGGTTTGCATAAAAAGGTTGCAAGCAGTAAATCCTAAATGGTCAGGGAACTCTGGGAATGTGCAGTAATTCTGGGAATGAGTTTTTAAATAGTGTCTGCTCTTAAACCAGTTTCATGGGGACTGTGGTGTTTGGGGAGGGTGCAGTCAGAAATTCTGGGTACTGAGAGAAATTGTCACTGCTCTAGGAGTATAGAAAAATAATGTAGTGTGAGAATTAGCTTTTCCAGACTCTAATAGCTGTCAGAGTGTCTACTGGTCAATCTATGATCCTTCCATCATCTTTGGGAAGTTAAGGACCCTGATAAAATATCCATTAAAGTCAGAGTTGTTTTGTACACCTCCCCAGGCACTGGATGAGATCCAGCCTAAATACCCAATCTACATTTTCATGAGTCATTGCRGGAGCAGGGAACATCCCATGACAGGTATAATTGCCAGCTTCAGTGGGAATTTTCCTGCCTCCACTCTCCCTCCAGCCTGGTCAATCTACATTTCCATTACGGACGAGGCTGATCTTATATTCCTACGGCACATTGCTCAAAATATGTGGACGCAGAGTAGTCATAAACCATTTCCCAATGACTTGGATATTAAAGCATGCGTGGTTCACGCATCTGCTCTCTTGTAAATCTGCTGCTGCTTCCACACAGCCTGTTTGAGGAGCAGGGAAGACACAGAAACATCTGTTTGGAGTTCTAAGCAGCTTGTTAGAGGAATTCAGCACCTGGGTTTCCTGTGGTGAGTCGGCTCTGCTCTCCTCGGTGCGGATGAGAGATGGAGAAATACGACGCTCCTTGGGAATCCCAGTTCTCCCGGCTCCTGGTGGATTGCTCCGGGTAATTCCCGCTGCTGCCAGTGGGAACTGCCTGTGAAAATCCCCCAAAAGCAAATATGGGRATAGCATTCTGAGGGGGGAGAGTTTACTCTGCTAGATCTGCTGAATCCTACAAGAAATCTGGAGAGGAGCTGTTTACAAGGGCCTGGAGTGACAGGACAAGGGGGAATGGCCTCAGACTGATAGAGGGTAGGTTTGGATGATGTGTGAGGAAGAAATTCTTCCCTGTGAGGGTGGGGAGGCCCTGGAACAGCTTGGCCAGAGAAGCTSTGGCTGCCCCATCCCTGGAAGTGTCCAAGGCCAGGYTGGATAAGGCTTGGAGCAACCTGGGCTAGTAGAAGGTGTCCCTGCCCATGGCAGGAGGGTGGAATGGTCTTTAAGGTCCTTTCCAACCCAAACCATTCTGCGATTTCTATGATTTCTATGATTTCTGTGTTTGCCACAGCAAGGGGATTTTCCATTTAAACAAGTTCATTTTTAGCCCACTCGAGGAACCCAGGAGCGCATCCCCTCTGCCTGCACGTGTCGGTGAGCAGAAGRGATGGGCTCTTGAGACAAACTGGTGGGTTGCAGGATTGTGTTGTTCCTTGCTRACTCTAGAATCAGGCTGCCTGAACAGTGTGCTTGTGCCATGACCACAAAAACAGAATAATTTTGGCTGTGCCCAAAGCAGTCTGTGCCTCCCTCTAAGGCCAGTGTGCAGCAAACTGGCTCACGGCCCAGTGCAGACCCCATGGACCCACCAGGAGCACCCAGTTTTAGTCCTTTATGGCCTGAAGTCCTTGTATCCCTCTGGGCCCATTCATTCCAAAATTCAGGGAGAGAACGAACTGTGATTGTCTGGTGCCTTCCCACCCCACGGGAACAGCAAAGGCCTGTGGTAACCTGGACATAATATGTTTTGTCTGATGTAGTTACAATGATCACCGAGCTATTTCTCTCTCTTTTCTGAGCGATTTTGATTATTATGTATAACAGCACACGGTCTCCAGTGGATAAAAGCCTCTAATTCTATTTTATCCAACTCAGAGAGCAATCTCAGCAACTGGCTGTTGCCTGTATTATTCGGCAGCAGCTACGGCAAGTATTATTGCATATGATTCAAAGGACTTTGTAATAAATATTTAGTGTTCCTTTAATCTGCCTGTTCTTATATCGTGTTCTCCAGATAATCCCCTACTCCACCATGTACTATTTAATAATTCTCCTTCTGCCACTCTGCTCGTGTCCCTCACCCAGGCATCCATGTCCACCCGCCCTGGGACGCGCTTCCCGTTGCTCTCTCTTCTGAGCAGCCTTCAAAGTCCTGGCTTCCCAGGCCAAGAACATTTGTTTCTTGTGTGGATTTGTGAGTAACAGTTAGCTCTCTTGTGTTTAGATCCCAGCCATTTGGCACACAATCATTATTTTTTTTCCAGAATGGAGGCCAAAGGCCTTCGGGACACAACGAGGTCTGGCGGTGGCACAGGATTGATGATGTTTCTGTTTGCYGCTGGCTCTTTCATCTGATCCCAGCCACTTTGTGGCTCTCCTTTCTTCTCAAATGGGTGGATTGGAGCCCTTCAGGGAAGGGCCTTTCCCAGGTGGGAACATGAGCTTGGGGCACCAGGCATCTTTGGTGTGTGGGTACCGAGGGGTTTACCTCTCTTGTGGGTTTGTCTTTGGCTGGGGAACTTTGCAAGGGCTGAGCAGAAATAAGTAGRGCTGGGACCTGGGGAGGGTTTTGTGGCAGGGCCAAGGTGAGAGGGACCAAGACCCCGTGGACACCAACTGCTCTGCCCCAGCTCTAGTGACCACTGACAYGACCCAAGGGAATGGCCTSGAGCTGTGTCAGGGGGGTTTAGGGTGGATTTTAGGAAAAGCTTCTTCCTCCAGAGGGTGTTGGGACACTGAACAGGCTCCCCAGGGAATGGTCCCGGCCCCAAGGCTGCCAGAGCTCCAGGAGCGTTTGGACAGCGCTCCCAGGGATGCACAGGGTGGGATTGTTGAGGTGCCTGTGCAGGGCCAGGAGCTGGGACTGGATGATCCCTGTGGGTCCTTCCAACTCAGGATATTCTAAGATTCTCTGAAAAGRTGTCTCCTGCAGCTGAAGTCTCCCAGCTGACCTTTTCCCTCTCTGGGTCCGAGTAGAACCCTCAGCTTTCCAACACCTGTGGCAATGAGATCCAAGTTTAAAATATTCTGRGGCTCCTCACTGGAGTTTTGCTTGGAGCAAAGACCACGTGAAGAGACAGATGATCACATCCCAGGACGTGGATCTTTCTGGAGCACTCTTTCCCCAGCCAGGCCTGACTTGCAAGGTCAGACACACCCATGGAACCCCAGACAACCCCCGAGGAACAGAGCCCTAGAGAGGGGAGTGGGATGTCAGGATGCCAAGGACAGTGAAGGGACCCAAGCTGACAGGGAGCACATCTGCAGTGGTACCTTGCTCCCCTGCTTCAAAGTTAGCTACACTGCAAGTCAGGGTTTATTCTAGAAACCCCACTAATGAAATCGTGCCAGTATCCCTTAAAGCAGGCAATAATGCTGAACCAGAGAAGGCATGAAAAGACTTCTGATCATCTCTTAATAGTGTTGCAGCCCTATTTTGAAAAGATCCCCAAGTTTGTGTGTGTTGGCATTAAACACTAACCTCCTTAAAGAACACTTAGTGCACCTTAGTAGTATCTATTATAGTATATGGGATTTTAATTGCTTGATTATAAAAGAAAGCAATATTCACCCTTTTATGAATTTTGATTTAATGACTTTAGCACATTCATTATTAGTTCATTATGGTTCTGTGGAATTGAGGCCTCCTGAGTTAAAAGGATGTCCCCACACTAAGCTGGCCTCAATTAAATTGTAATCATATTGTGGTTAATCTCAAGGACTTGCTCTGTGAGTGCAGGGGTATGAGAGAGGGAGAGGCAGTGGGGGGCATGAGGAAGAAACAGGAATGCAGAGAAGCAGGATTCGTGCTGATGAAAAGCTGCTTGAGTCCACCTTTGAAAACATCCTGGGCTAGGAGGTGAAACGCCTTCCTCACCTTGACCCAGAACATCACATGCTGAAAGCCACAACCGGGAAAGGAGAGGGAAGCCCCTTGGAGAGGAAAAGCCGATGTTGGAGATGCTGGAGGAAGCAGGGATGGGTGGATGGGAGTGGGATAGCAGTGCTGTGGGGAGAGACAGCTGCAGCTGTGCCCGTGCTGCCAGGCTGGGKGCACAAGAAAAGCCTCTCCCGTGTGAGCCTTCCCCTGCCATGCCTGGCCACGGGACCACGGGCAGGAAAGCAGCGAGTTGGGATGATCTGGAAGGAGATGAGAAACTCAGCTCACAAGTAATTTGGGTGAAATATTCCCCCTTTGATGTTTTGCCATGCTGAACAGTATAATAACTCTTCCAGAGGAACACTCCAAACAGAGCTATTTTGGGATTACATTTCTCCTTTAGCTTTTATCCTGTGGTTTTCCTGAATCTTCTTTTTATCTCTCAGATTTCATTGAAAACGTCTCAAGCTCTCACCAACTACTTCTGATGTTTCAAGATCCCTTCAAGCTCAGATCCTGGGTATAAATAAGAGTTCTTGTTAGTAAAGCTGGAGTGCTTTGCAATGACTGTTTGAAAGGCTTTATGTTATGTTTTTTTACTCTACAGCAGAGCCAAATCTGGAATCCACAAGGCCCAAACCTGAGGAGAATGGGGAAAGGCCAGATTCCTGTGTGCTGCAAAGCAAGCGTTAGGAATGCTGGGGTCAGGGAGGATTTCCACCATAACTCCCCATTTAGAAAACCAGATCCTCAACAAGTATAAAATTGATTGCAATCTTCAATTTCAGTTCGTAATTCGATGTAATTTGAGCTAAAAAAAATGGTTAAAAGGAAAAAAAACTAAGCCCTGGAGAAACCAGAATCCTGCTTTCACATAATGTCCTTGTTAATATAAAGTCCAGTGAAAATTGTGAAGAACAGCAATTTTTAGGCTCTAAAAGACTTTTGTCTCTGTAAGAGTAGAAAGTAAATTAAGTCTAAAAGGTTAGTTGTCAGGAACAAGCCCCACCAGATTTCGTGCCATATTGTTTAATAATTATGAGAGATAATTACTCTGGGAATATCAGTAATGCCGATAATGTCAATATTTCATAAAGCTTTTCTACATTCCAGGAATGCACTGGAAAGTGCATTGTGTTTCATGAAGTAAAAAAAAAAGCTGTTTGGGGAAAATGATGTTTTTATGGCAGTTACTTATGTGTGGAGTTTTCCACCACCTTTTCAGCCTGTAGTTGTCTCTTCATCAGCTCACAGCTGCAGTGAGTCCTTTGTTTCCCAAATTTCACGAGTCTCTTTAAATCACTCTTATATGTTGCTGATGATCAAAGGCCGGGCCAGACCCTTTAGCTTTGCTGAAGGAAACTCCACTCTCAGCAGCCCTGACTCTGCTCTCGGAGAGCTGCAGAGCTCCCTAAACTGAGGCACATCTGTTTGCCATGAGAAGTTACCTCTTCTTTTTTAAAATTTTCTAAAACCATTTAGGTCATTACCTTGCGGATGATTGGTCACAAAAGGCTCAGCCGGTGAGTTCTTGCGCAGAGATGACGAGACAAGGTCCAGGGAGAAAAGAGCCTAAGGAATTTCCCCATGACTCTGAAAATGTGTCTGTATTGACCAGAGGAGCTGGCTCTGGCAGCTCTGCGGGGCTCCTGGCAGTGCAGGCTGTGACCCTGGGGGGGATTCAGCACGGCCACAAAAGTGTTGCCACTGCCAGAAAATACGGAAAACCCCCAAGCAATGAGACCCCAGTGAAAAAACCCCAATGAATGAGACGTGCTGTGGGATATTAAACACCTCAGCTCCTTCCAAGTGCCCCACTTKAGGGGSTTTGGGGCAAGTTCCACCYGGGATAKGCRAGGCAATCCAAAGCAAATCTCTGCRTGTGACTCGCTGCTCCTTCTGTGTCAGTACAACCATAACTTATCAGAATACTTCTCTCATTTGTTCAGSTTWTGCAWGATGACAATATTTCTCTTCTGGATGCAGAGGTTTCCAGTCCTGTGGCTTCTGAGATGTCTTTTCAGACCCCCATGGCGTGGGTGTTCAGGTGGATGCTTCTTTCTGCTGGGGCACATGTGCATACACATGTATGACTCTTCTTTTTTTTCCCCTGAAAATACTCTTGCAGAACAAATTTGGGCTATATATCCTCTGGTGGAAAGACACCAAGTTTAACAAGAGCTGCTGGTGAAGCCTCATAAATATTGGAAAAAGGAGATCCATTTGCCACGTGTTGTGTGCTTTTCTGATGTATATAGCAACTGCTGAGAGTTGCCCTAATGCAGGAGAAGGCAGCAGAGCACCTGGGAATCCGAGTGGAGAGRTGAACACTGTCAAGCTCTATCTCTGCTTTTGATCAATTTGCAAAGACAATTAATTGAATCCCAACAACCCTCCTTCGAAAGGTGAAGAGGTCATCTTCATCTTTTGTCTCTCCCTGGGCCTCCCTCCCCAAGTACACACAGAGCTGTGCTTTGGGCAGGAGAGTGCAGCCTGTAAAGTATTTTTAGAGAGATTGTACTGCCTTTTCCCTCAGTAAGCTCAAGAAAGGTAAAAATTATCGTATTTTGGGTGCTTTGGTCATGAAGAGAAAATGATGCTAGATGTGAAGAGAAAGAAGTTCCTCTTATCCCTGGGAATTTTTAAGCATTAAATTAATTCCCCTATCTCTTGGTGTGTTAATGGGAAGGCTTTCAGCTCTGTGTTAGGCAGAGGCCCACATTTGCATTTAGATGGAGCTATTTTAAGGATTGTAGTATATACATAGGGGCCTGTATCCCATTTACAATAGAATCTGTAAGATAAAATTAATATCTGGTAAGTGGTTGTTTTTGCAGTTTTGTTATAATCTGAACCAGTAACTGAAGTGCCATAATCTGACATTATAAATACCAGAGTCATTCACTTGAGAGAGATCTTATCCACCYACAGGAGGAATACACTCCTGAACCAGTGAAGTGGGTTGTATTTTTTTTCCCTTTCACAAGATAACCGTGCAGTGCTGGATCCAGGGCTGTTCCTGATGGGGATACCCAGACAACTTTTCCTTTTCCTTGTGTAAAACAATGTTCTGCCTTGGGAGGACAAATGGTTTTCCCCCACCACCCAGGGCAGCACGGCAGGGTGGTGGTGGCTGCTAGGGGGACACAGTGCAGGGACAACAAACCCTGCTATTTATCTCTGTTTTATCTCCCAGATGGGCTCTCACGGACATTCCTCATAAATGCAAGGGTCCGTGCTGGGCGTTGCTGCTGGGTTTGCAGAGTGCTCATTTCCAGAAACGCTTTGAAACCTTGATTTTGGTAGAATTCTGCCCTTGTGGGATCGCACCCAGAGTACTGCTCCCAGGTTTGGGGTCCTCAGCAAAAGAGAGACAGGGGTCTGTTGGAGAGGGTCCAGAGGAGGCCATGGAGATGCTCCAAGGGCTGGAGCCCCTCTGCTCTGGAGCCAGGCTGGGAGAGCTGGGGATGCTCACCTGGAGAAGAGAAGGCTCCAGGGAGACATCAGAGCCCCTTCCAGTGCCTAAAGGGGCTCCAGGAGAGCTGGAGAGGGACTTGGGACAAGGGATGGATGGACAGGACAAGGGGGAATGGCTTCCCACTGCCAGAGGGTAGGGTTAGATGGGATACTGGGAAGGAATTCTTCCCTGTGAAGGTGTGAGGCCCTGGCACAGGTTGCCCAGAGAAGCTGTGGCTGCCCCTGGATCCCTGGAAGTGTCCAAGGCCAGGTTGGACAGCGCTTGGRGCACCCTGGGATAGTGGAAGGTGTCCCTGCCCATGGATTGGATGGGCTTTGAGATCCCTTCCAACCCAAACCAATCTGGAATTCTGTGATTCCACGACTTAGAGAAGAGCTGGGCGCTGCTCTGAGCTGCTGCCGAGTGGGTGTGTGGCAGGGTGAGCTATGGGGCCCGGGGCTGGGGATTCAGCCTGGTTTGCAGCACCCTAAACCTGTGATTTCCATGGCAGCTGCCAGCAAGCTCTGGAGCAAAGGCTGGGCCTTGTTCCCCTGCCCAGAGAGGGCCGAGCAGCCCTGGGGTCACTTGCCCTGTGGTGGCAAGGCTGGAGTGAAGCAGTGATGGACAATCAGTGGGGTTTTTTTCAAACCCAGTCTGCTTTCACTGACATGAACTGGTCACCAGTACAAAGCCCCTGCACCCAGTGACACACGGTAGCCCCAAAATAATTCTTAGAAGCTCTTTTAATCCTCATGTGAAAAGATTTGAACAAAAGCTTCCTGAAAAATGACAGTGGCAACCCCTCTCAACTAAACCCATGTCTTAAGTGGATTAAAACTCTTTTCTTCGCAAAGCTGAGATGTCTTGTATTGGTGTRACTCTGTGTTTCTCAGGCTGAGTTATATCTCATAATGGCTGTGCAATGAGAATATCTGCAAGGAAGTTACTCCAAAGTTATGTGTTTCTATAAGATTGAAAGCTCTTTTGACTTTTCTCTGAAAATGAACTTCAGTTAAACTTACAAAATTGGTGCAAGAAATTCCCCATGCAGCAGGGAAGCATTGCCTCCTGGAAAATCCTTGTGGGAAAGATTTGGAGCGCTGTGGGGCTCTGTGCTCTCTCTCCCCAGAAATTACTCAGCTGATGGGGAGAAATAAAAATTTATCTCCCAAGCACACATTATCAGCATTCCCAGGAGCTGCACCTGGCAGGGGCCTGTTTGCCAGCTCCTGATGTTCCTCCTCATGCTGGCAGCCATGGGAGAGCTTCTATTTTAGGGGCAGAGCAAACTCCTTTTCCCAGCCTTTCCAGCTGCCCCGTGCCTGCCTGCTGCCAGCTCAGCCCCTGATGGAGTGTCTGCACCCCAGAGACCAGGGCTGAGATTGAAACTCACATCAAAAGCCTATTTATTTTTTTTTTCAAGCGAATCCCTATCTGTTAAGAATTGCACTAGTGAGCAGTAATCCTCAAGTCTTACATGAAAGATCAAATGAATGGATGGGAAAAGAAAGATAACAGGGGAAAAGCTTGTTTTGGACTAGTTTCCCTAACAAGAATGGAAGAATAGTGAGACATGTCAAATTGACTTTTACAGAGCAGGTTAATGCCAGATACTTGTTTATCCTTGGAGATTCCTCAAATCCGGCACATTTCAGCCCTGCCTAATGAAAGCTTAGGGAAGAGTGGGAAATGGAGCATGTACAGCTCAGAGGAGGGGAAGATGCAGATGGGAACAAATGCAAAGTCTCTCCCCTTCATGTTTGGAGTGCCAAATTATGCTTGACATTTCCATTTCCCCCGGGGCGCGCTTCCGTAAAATCGTCTTGAACCCTCCTCGAGGTGTTAAAGCTCCCATCCCATGGCATCAACCAGGTCAGACCCAGCTCTGCCTGGGGTGTGAAATGCCATCCATGCAATCCATGCAAGCACTGCACMTCTGGCATGCAGGGGGAACACCTCAAATATCCTCAGGGATGGGATTCACAGCCAGCTTTGCACCAGGGCACGATGCAAACACCGTGACCAACCCATGGGCTGGTGGCAGAGCCCGGTCACAGGAGGTGATCTGGTTGGGTGACTCCACATGTGGCTCGTTCCGTGCCATTTCTGGGAATTCAGGACGTTTCCCACTGGCGTGTGGGTTGTTTCACACGAGGACCTCTGTGTTGTGTGTCCGTAGCCAGGTCTCGCGTCCTTTGGAGATCTGTAGGAGAAATCTGTAACCACTCAAATTCTCATTAGGTCTCAGTGTTTTTAGGAAGCTTGAAAGCTTGGATTTTTGAAGTGTTTTGACCACGTCCCCAGCGAAAAATACCAAGACTAGGGAAACGGCAGAAACACCGTGTTTTTCCCAATCTGTTCTGTTGATGTGTTTTGTTTTCCTTGAGCTTGTTTGCTTCTAAAGGTCAGCGAAATTTTCAGTTGCATAAATTTTATTGACTTTACTCTCTGCAGTCGGCCTTGTGAGGGAGATGCTGAGAYTCTGTGTGCCTTCAGTGCCAGAAAGTCAGAAGAAACCCTCCCTCCCACGTGATTGGGAGCAATGGTGACCCGGCTCTGGAGAGACCTCGCCGAATCGAATCCTTTGAAAAATATACCCTTGGGCCATGGTTGCTGAGCACTGGAGAACACACATGATGGATGACACGGTCGTTAGGAGCGTGATTAAGAGCAGCCAGGATTTACATCCACCACCTTGGCCTCTCCCAGCGTCCGCTAAGCCGKGGTCTCGGGACCACCACTGCTGCGCACAGTGGGACCGTGTGTGCGTGCGTGGAGGGGGGAACGGGGGAGCTGTGATTAATTTGGCTGGCAACACGGTGCTGGCTCTCCTCTTTGGTTGCAGCTGATGAATAGTGTTTTAAAAGCTGAGAATATATTAAGCACTTTGCTGTAGCCCCYACACCGCGTGAGGGCCAGAACCACGGCTCTGCTCTGCTTGCAATGGGTGCAGCCGAAGAACCAAGAGGAAGGAAGGGAGACAGCTTTTAGCTTGACTTGAGCTATGGATTCTGCTTGTCTTGGGACGTGCCTGGGGGCACAGGCACCAACCTCCCTGTGCTGGGAGCAGGGAGGGSGTTGCTGATGGGGTTTCGAGGCTGAGCAGGACTCACATTCTCCAATTCTGGCTGTTTTGGCCAATTGTTAAAATAACAAGTTGTTGCATGAGGTGTTCCCTGCCCTGCCTCATGCTTTSCAGCTGCCCCTGTGCCTGGTAGGCCTTTTCCCTCCTGGCAGGGCTTGAAGCTCCCCATGCTGGTGAAGGTTCTGCTCCCCTGTCCCTGCTGGTGTTTGGGGTGCCAGCCCCTGAGCCCCCTGGCCCCAGGCACAGCAGGCACCCCACAGGTTGATCACGGTGCCTCTTTCCTCTGCAGGGATCCTCCGGGGGTCTCCCCATTATCCAGGTTCCCCCCAAACCTGCACAAGCTTCATATTTAACCCATTTATGCCAAATTTAGCTGAGATTCGCTGTCTGGCTGAAACTGCTAGGGGGAAGAAGCAGGGAAAGAGGGCAGGATGGAAAGCTCGGACTCACACATCCCATATCCTTCAGGAACTAGGGTCCTGMTGGAGTGGGGGAGCACAGGGAGCAGGGCAAGCTCCTTTGCTGCCTTGCCTCAGCATCCATCAAGTCACCTGAGTTGGGGAGTGAGCCGTGAGTATCTCCCTCGTTGTATAACTCTTCTCTAACATCCATTTTTCAATTCATGCTGCTGGCTGTTAATAGCAACTAAAACTTTCCTCACGGGACCCCYGACTCGGTGCTCACGCCAGGACAATTGCCCTGATTTGATGGCAGCTACTGAAGGAAATAAAAACGACAGCTTTGGAGCAGTTTTTGTCAGGCAGCACGACGAGTCTTGGCAGCAGGAGAACCATTTGCCCTTCTGAAAACTGCTGGTCAGACCCAGGATCCCAACAGAGGAGGAACCGAGGATCTCCCTTTTCCCTCAGAACTGGGGCGAGCAGGGCTGCCAGGGCCTCGTGGGAAGGGTCCCCACAGGATATTGCTCCCACTGCTTCCCATTTATCCACCCTCCGTCACTTGTTACCTGCAGCACCCTTTGCTCCCTCCAGCCACCCCCCCTGCTCCCCAGGGGTTTCCCTGGACAGGTTGGCTCGGCACAGGGCAGCCGTGACCAATCCTCAAACCGTGGTGATAAATCATGCTCCGTTGCCCAGTCCTTCTGGAAAGAGATTTGAATGTGGATTAAAATAAAAGAGGTTTGATAGATGCTGGAAATGTCTCCCTTTGGCTGTTGAGAAAAAAATCTGAACGCCTGTAATATTTCTGCCGAGAATTACAATAATTGGCATTTAAATAGTATTCTGAGCAGAGCCGCAATTGCCTAGGAAAGCCAACCCCAGGAGCAAGATCTGTTGTCTTTAAGAGCTCAGCCAGGCTTGGTAACTTAAAAAGAAACTTGAATTATTGGGAATTTAAARCATGCCCTTGCTTTGGCTTGAATGCGACATCAAAGCAGGAGCCTGTGTGTTCCTGGAAAAAAAAGTTTCCCTCCCCTCCCAGCTGCTAAATGCTGTTTCTCTGCTGATTTTATTAGCACCACTATCCCAGCATCATCTTCGTCTACAAATGCCTTTTTAATGTGCTCACAGGGGGGAGTCAATTTTGGCCTCTCGGAGGAAGAATTACCCACAGCCCAAACAAGCAGTGCCAGCAGCTAAAGGAGGCTGGGGGGCCTCAGGGACAGCACCGTGCCCTTTGGAAGCAGTGGGCACAGGGATGCTGGGTGTTGAGAGGGCCTCTGGCACCCAAGGATGTGTTGGATTCACCTTGTGCTGACCCTGGATCCCAGATCCACGGTGGTACCTGTACTCAGGAGCCGCTGCCCACGTCCTGGCACACTGCCCCAGGAGCCAGCAGTCTCAAATGGGTGGAGTTTTTCCCCCACCTTCTCCTGTCACCTGCTCTTCCATGCTCAGAGAGCCACTGCCCATCTGGGAGCTCCATCTGACAAAGGCCAAATCACTGTTTCACAGAAAGCAGCACGAAATATTTTATGATGACAGGGTTTCTTTTGAGACAAGCCCCATTATSTCTGTGTATGTCAGATCCTGCTGCTGTCTCTCCTGCTCCTCCCCGAATCCAACACCGTTTAGTTGTGCACCATCCCACCTGTTTCCCCACATAGATCCAGGATCTAAGTCCCTGCCAATCAAACCTCTTAGAACACAGTTATTCCCACATGGCCTTTTCTCTGTAATCACTCAGCTCTCCCACCACGCATTGGTGACCCCACAGGTGACCCCACTGAAGGGTCACATCAGTGCCAAATGCCACCAGCAAGCTCTGCCTCACACAAGCTGGGAGCTCTGAGCGTGTTTTTCACGAGTTTCAGACCAACACAGGTCACTGGCACTGATTGTCCYGGATTTTTTCTCTTCCTGTCAAAGCCTCCATTACCTGTACAAGATTGGAGATTTAATATTGTATTAATATCTTTTAAATTGTTTTTTATATATGTATATAGATACTTGGGCTAGTCTAATTTTTGGGTTGTTTGCACCCTCTAATTTCAAAGAGCATTTAGAAGTGAGAGAAAAGTGCTTAACCTCATAGAAGTTAATATACATATATAGATCAAGGATAGAGGATAATATATACTGAATATATATTATATATTATTTATAGATTAAAACTAGTAATTACAAGTTAAATTCATTACCAGTTCGAATGGAAAATAGTTTGACTAAAGACAGCRGAAATCATTAACTCAGGGAAGCAGTCAGTTATCCAGCATCTCCTCTCTAAGGAATGAAGAAATAAACCTTGTTTTTCCTGTGACATCCACTGCTTTTTCCCCAGTGTAATTCTAGTGGTTTCTGCCAGGGTTATTTCTGGGACTGAAACACTGGAAACGCACAAATGCTCCATTCACGGTGAAGTGGTTTGTATAAAACCAGACTAGAGTCAAGTGAACACACAGAGGGGAAAAAAAGATAAATAGTCCTGAAGAGGAGATGTCAGTGGAGAGGTTTGTGAAAGCAGGAGCACGGGGCTTATCAAGCCATTGAATTGTAGGAGATCCTTTCGTTCCTCTGAGTGCTGAATCGACCAGAGCCAGCGACTGCTGGGTCAGCCCCTCTCTGCTTGTGGAAGGTTAAACACTGTCAAGTGTTTGCTGGTCAGGGGAAAAAAAAAAATCAAGAACAGGAGCCTTTCCTGGAAGTGTTCAGCAGCTCAGCTGGAGGTGGGACTGTCGTGAGGGAATGGCAGCCAGTGTGTGCTGAAAAATATGAACACATCTCTCTTCAAATCCAAAAAGTTACTGCAGGTATTTAACTGTGCACAGCCAGGGGGTTGATTCACCCAGACCTGATTGTGATCCCTAATTCACACCCAGGGATAATGTAGTTGCATGYCAATGAGATTCCCAATTTTGGTTGTTAATGGCAAAAATACTGTATTTKTAAAGCTTTGGTAGTCCTCAGGGAGCTAGGTCTCCATAGCTGCATTAGCAGCTTGGAACATTGAATCCTGGAGCCTGAAGGTGTTTGGAGTTGTCCCATTGGCCAGCTAAAGTGGGGCTGGAGAYCTCAGGCAGTCTGATTCCAGCCTGTCCTTCACCTCGCGGCAGATCCCAGATGACTTCAAACTTCTGGAATGTTGGCACAGCCTTCGCATGGGGGGGCATCCATGGGGGCTCTTATCAACCCAGGTCTCTCTCATCTTCCTTGYGGAGCATCCTTGTCACGGGGCATCAAGGAAAAAGAGGCAGAAGCCCCCCTGCCGCCAGCCCCCTGCCCTTTGCTGGGTGCCCTGCCCTGCCCCGGAGCCAAAAGCCGTGACCGGGAGAGGTTTTGGAAGCTGGCGGAGCAGGGGGGATCGTTCCAACTGAATGGAGCCATGCACAGAGGTGGAAAGATCCTCTTAGCACTCATTAATTGTAATTTTCAGGATTAAATGCCAAGGAGTTGGCAGCTTGACAGAAGAGAGTTTTAGGACAGATAATTTGCTGCCTCTGGCTGGGGCCGAGGGAAGGGTCAGCGGCTCCCCCACCCCAGCAGCGACAGGCAGAGGGAGGGACAGAAGTCACCAGACAGGGGACAGGGATGTAAAGCACCTGAGAGGTGACAAGGTRTATTTTACACAAGGCAGTGTAAATATTCACGTGATTGATGAGAGCAGCAGACTTTCCATTGATGATTGTATCGAGTGGAGGGTTGTTTAGAAGCTGAGGGGATCAATACAGCAGCTGGGAGCCAGAGCAGCTGAAGGAACTGTGTTTTGCGGTGCCTCACTTCTGCATGAAGCCCTTTCACTGCCCCTCAGAGTGAGCTGCACCATATAGATCCATACCTATGSATACAGGGGCACGCAGGAGCAGGGGACATCCTTCCACAGACTCCGGTTTTTAATTACAATCATTTTTATTATAATTATTAGTATATTACTACTATTTTATTACACTTTGTTTTCATCATTAAACTGTTCATATCTCAACCCACGAGTTTTCCCYCTGATTGCCCTCCCCACCCCACTGGGGAGGCAGTGGGAGAGCAKTTGCCTGGTCCATAGTTTCTGGAATTGGTTAAACCATGGCAGGACCATGTCTCTTCCCTGACCCATCCCATCCCTTGGGGCCAAGCGAGGATCAGAGAATCATAAAATGGTTTGTGCTGGAAGMGACCTTAAAGCTCATCTCAGTCCAACAAGATCTGTGCCAAAATCTTTGTAAATGTGATGTCTTTGTGATGGGGAGCAGAAAAAGACAAGGAAAATGATTCCTTGCATGGAACASGTTATTCTGAAGCATATCAGGAACTTCTCACTACTGTGTGAGTCTTTCTAAGTATTGGGTTTTACTCCCTATCACTTTTTATTACATTTATTCCTTCAGAAGAAAAATAGCTCAAATGTCCCTAATCTTTTTAGCATGGAATTTTAGATTTTAATGGGTTTGTTTTAATTTGCACACATTCTTGTTAATAACGAAATCTGTTTAACGAGACTTAAACCAAAAAAGCCTGTAATGGTAATTCAGAACATAAAACTCCAGTGCATTTCCGTAAGAATTCCCTGTTAATATTCTTAAGGCTTTTTAATGGGTATTTTAAGTAGGCATTGGTATTAGCAGAAACATCACACAAATTAAAATTAGGCTCCTCGTGAATATTTTAAAATGAATATTCACAGACTCTTCAGCATGAAATTAAATCTGGTTACATTTGATGCTGCTGGTGTGTTTTAAGGAAGTGTACTTTGCTGGGGAAAAAAAAAAAAGATTGTGTTGCCTGTGAACTTATTACTGATAGTTCATTTAATTTATTACAGGCCGTTGAATGTAACAATCAAATTTTATATAGCATAGCCTTAGGAGCCAGTGCGAGGCTTTAAATCCGTGCAGATGGAACCTGAGCCAGTAAATCAATGATGGAATTAGGAACAGGGACTCTCTGCTCTGGCCAGCACTCGTGTTTCCTTCGGGTGGGTGATAAACCTGCCACGCTGCACTCCACAGGGTGCATCCCCTGACTCTGGGGATTTGGGCTTGCCCTACAATTGAGCCCTCTAAGAAGTCTTGCATTTTCTTCCCCCCCTATTTTTTCTAGTTTAAACCCAKTGCTTTGCACTGGGGTCACCTGTTTCACAAGCACATTGGGACCTTGCAGAGTTACAGGACTTCTTGCAGCTCCCTCTTTGTCACCAGCTTTGCTTCCCCTGCTGCTGAGGACTCGTGGAGCCACTGCAGCTCCAAGGTTCTTGTTTATCCAATGCTGGAATTAGCTCCTCTGACACCAGGGGATGTATGAAATATCAGTGAGTGGGCATTTCTGTCCTTTCTTCACATATCTTTGCTGCTCTTTGCTGAATTATTTCCCTATTCTGCTGTTCTTCTTCTGACCGTACAGAACTCAGCTCAGCCTTATAAAATCCAGATTACCACCCCCAGGTAGCATGGCAGCAAAACAGGTGCTTGAACATGGGCAAATCCACTGAAAGTCCAGAGGAGTGAAGCATATGGTAAAATTTAAGCAAAAGGTAAATTCTGAAAGGATAGCTTTAGGAACACCCTTTTGGGCTGAACTGATAAAGAGATGAGGAAACATCCTGATCTGCCATAAGGAAATGCCTCCGTGACCTGTTGGTATCACTGGGGGACAGTCAGATTCAAACTCTGCCCCAAGTTTTCCTCTTTTATTTTGACAGTAACACCTTGTGCCTGCCTCCAGGTTCCAGGAATCAGGCAGCACTTTCCACGATATATCTCGGAGCCATTCAAACACAGAAGCAGAGTGTCACCTCCCTGCTGATGTACACCACAAGGACCTGTCATTCCCTTGATATAGCACAGCGTGAGAATGGTCTCTCTTTAAAATACATCACTTGGCACAGTGGCATTTTGAGTTACACGGTGCCAGGACGGCAAGCGTTCGAGCCATTCGCAAACTGAGACAAGACGGGGTCAAAATATATCTTCAGTTTTCAGCTGGACTGCCTGAAGTGACAAAACCCATGTGAATGTCATTGCCATGTAGTGGGCAGCCAGGGAGGGATGCTGGATTAAAGCTCTGCAGTGCTTTTGGTTCCTGATTCCCATTTGCAAACCCAGCAGCAGCTGCAGAGAGGCTGAGGAGGGCACAGGCTGCCCTGGCACAGCAGGTGGGTGCACACCCTGGCTGTGCTGGGGGATCCAACCCACCAGGAGGGCAGTGCACTCCCAGTTGTGAATCCATTGCCTGTTTTCCCGCTGTGAAACCCAGGAGACTGCTGGTTGCACCTCTGGCCTGCCTGGACCTGAAGAATGTGCTGCTTCCCACATTATTAGAAAGCAAATGGTGAAAATCTTTGCTCTGTAAGGTCTTATCCTCCAAAACACTGTGTCCCCTGGCCCCACCACTGCTGTGAGTGCTCCCTGGTGCCAGGAACTGTGAGAGCAGCAGTGCTGAGTGCTTAGAGATTTGCAGGATCACTGAATCTGTCTGCATTCTTTGTCAAAACGACCTGGGCTGCATGAAGAACTCATGGAATAAACGTGCTGAGGCAGGGCCAGCTCTTCAAACCAGCATGGTCCCCTGAAAGCTAAAAGGAGGATCTGCTCCTCCTTGGTGTCTGCACTTGCTGTGCAAGGAAAACCAACCAGCAACTAGATGTACAGTTCCACGATGAACTGAATTTTTTTTATKTATTGTTTTGATGTTGCTCTATTCTACTGCTGGGAAATGATGCAAATTCTTCTTGCACAGGAAAAGAATACTGATAATTGAGAAACGTGCAGCTTGGATTCAGAAAATTTTAAGTTGGCTGTTACGTGGAATAAAAACCCAGAAGATTTGCTGATTAAGGAATGGCATTTTGAGGGCTAATGGTCGGTGGTCAGCGAAATTCCTCCTCTGCCCAAAGAGCCCAGCCGTGCTGGGCTGCAGGGCTCTTGAAAATCCAGATGTTCCCAACAGCTGAACATCCAGCCCCAGGTATGGAAGTGGAGCAGGCCATGCCTTAGCCCCAGATACAATTAGCACGAGGATAGGTTATTTCCAACTACAGCAGACCAGCTTATTTGCATAGTCTCCACACAATTGATTGAAACCTGTGGGAATCTCAACCAGGGATTCACTTCRGCAGAAGGAATATTAACCTGGGAACCTCCATGAAAAACTTTACCGTGACTTTCTTCTATATATATTTTTTTTTCACTCCATACAGAACCGTCAATGGGCAATGTAATTCTCTTCTGGGCACAACTGCCAACCTGTTTTCCAGAAGGGACGCATGCCCCAGGATTTATTTTGTTTAGTTTAAGTCACTATGACCAGTTGTCATAAATTGAGGAGTGGAAATGGCTCGTTCCCTGAGGCTCCCTGACAAATGAGATCAGAAGTCCAACCAATACTCCTTTGCAAAGCTTTTCAGTTCAATTACAGATGTTCCACGTGGGACTGGTAACGCCACGATGGGTTCCAGTAGTGTCATGGCAGGTGTGAAAGAGCTGCAAATTGAAGTCTGCTTCACACCAGTATCCAGCATGTGACTGGAAAGATTAAAAGGAAAATTTTCCAGGGACAAAGGAYGAGCAATTAATGAGCCCCGGAGTGACTGTGAAACAGGTAGCAAAGCAAAACAACTGTAAAAGGAGAAGCCGTCAGAAATGAGCAGTTCGGTGCCGAGTTTCAGGAGGAGATTAGGGGAGAGTTTCACTGGATCCATTAGTGTTTGCAGAGTGCTTGTAGACTGGATCAATGAGCAGCACGGGAACTCCCAGGAGGAAGTGAATTAAAAGCTTTTTCTCTTTTTTTTTTTTTTTCTTTAATAGTGGGAAGCAAATAAAGCAGMGCTCCCACACCAGCTGAGACTGAGACGAGGCATTGCCTGGGACTGTGGTCAGGTGAGTGCTGTCTGTCCCTGCCTGGGACAGGGGAAGGTCAGAGGAGCATGTGGCCATGATAAAAYGTGCTGATGGCCAGCAAAGGCCATCAGAGGTTTTGAAGTGACCTGAAGTCAATCTATTTTGAGCTTTGGGTTTTTGCTCTTGGCTTCTGAGCGCTTGGTGGGAGGTGGCCCTTTGYGGGTGGGCAATAAGCTCTGTGGCTTGGTTTTAGTGGAAACCATAAGAAGGTGCTAAAATCCTGAGAGCCACCTTAAAGATGCAGCACCAGAGCTCCCAGTGACTGTGCCAGCACAGCACCACTGAAGCTTCCCGAGTGCTATTGATTTACACCAGTGGAACATCTGGCCCATATGCTTTGTGTTATTAAATACTTCTGCGATTATTATGTGAACAATTAAGATTCATGGAAATGAAAAAAGCGGGCTGTGAATTGTGCCTTCACTGCAGTTCAGGGGGAGGAATTGCTCAGGGAATGCTCTGCTCTGCCTTTTGTGTAGCTGTGCAGCTTATCTGTGGGTTTTTCTGAAAACCAGGAAGTAAATGGGACCTCAGGAGATTTTCTGGGTTACCTTCGTCCTCCAGGGAAGTGTCACCACAGAATCCCAGAATGGTTTGGGTTGGAATGGACCTTAAAGCTCATCCAGCCCAACCCCCSTTACACAGGCAGGGACATCTTCCACTAGGCCAGTTTGCTCCAAGCCCTCTCCAACCTGGCCTTGAGCACTTCCAAGGATGAAGAAGCTTCAACCCTGTCATATTTGCTCAAGATGTTCTTAAAACTCTGACCCTTGAGATGGTGCAGCGCATCCCAGTGCTCAGTACTGGTGCTGAAATGCTGCAGGAATCTTTTTTACCTCTCTCCCTGGCTGTGCTTGAGCTCTCCAACTTCTTGTCCTGCCCACCACTGCCCTGGAGCAGAGCACAGCCCCTTCCCCTGCCCAGCAGTCCTTTGTGCACAAAGCCTGTAATTTGGTTTTTCTCCTCTGTGTACCATTCACTCTGGTCAATCACGTCGGAATTCAAAGCTGAGGAAGTCCRGACAAGCCCAAGTAAATGTTAACGCTGCAAATTCTTTATTATTTCTYTCCATGAGCCTGATTCCCTTTCATGGTTTGCTGCTGAAGTGTAGAAGCACATCCAGCCATAAGAGAAAAAGATCCATCTTTCAGCACCGGGAGATTAAAGGAATAGAGTGAGATAACGTTTCGCAAACCTGAAAGGATTTGAAAATCCCTCTCCTGCTATTTCCGGAAAAAAAGTCAATTGCAGGGCAAGATTATCTTCATTAACAGTGTGAGAACGAGCGCCGGCTGTAAGTTTTGTTTAACCTGAAAAGCAGCGTTCGGCAGCTGRGTTTCCACATCTAAAATAATACCCGGAGAATCAAAAATTCCTTGCCGCACGCGAAATCATCCCTCGGCTGTGCGATGGAGCTCAGCAGTGCGACGTGTGGGAGAGCAGGATAACCTCTTAACATCCCCACAATCCCCGGGGACTGGCGCGTCGCTGATGAGCAGATGCTTGGTGACTTGAAGTTCCCCGAGTCGAAGCTTTGTACGGATTGCACAAGTCACTGGTTTTATTGAGAGCTCGGGAGAGACACATTTTTTTTTGGCTCTCATCCTGCTTTTCAGACGTGGCGTGATGTGAGTGACTGCTCCGAAGCGAAAGCAACTGTTCTTCGGAGAGGGAGAGCGGGAGYGGCGTTGTGGGAGCTGCTCTGCGGGGCCCAGCCCGTGGATGGGGACATGGGCACCTTGTCCAGGAGGTGTTTTTTTGGGGGGCTTCCCTCAGCAGCACGAAGCAAGAGCACACAAGCCCTTTCCAAAACACAACTCTCTCTTTAGGCAGTCACAGAACCATGGCTGGAAGGATTGGAGGTCACCCAGTCATGGGTGTGGCTGGAAGGATTGGAGGTCACCCAGTCCACCCTCCCTGCTCGGGCAGGGTCCCTGTCCAAGGTGTGCAGAGTTTGTTACCTGGGGCTTCTATTCACTGGTTCCAGCCAGGCTTTGGGCACAGCCTCCATGTGTAACCTCTGCTGCTTTGTCCTCCCTGAGATTTCCAGCAGTGTTAGCTCGAGGGAAAAACATCCATTTCTGTGCTAGAGACAAGGCTGCAGGGAGCTCAATGGACCAAATAATGGGTTTCAGTGGCAAAATTAGGAGAAGGACCCAGAAACTGCCGGAGACACCCCTCACAAGGATTGGCACCTTCACTTGAGGCCATGCAAGTGTTTTTTCCCACTGACTCCTGTGCCTTTGGATTCAGCAGGTCTTTCTGGAGGACTTCCATTCATGTCTGGAAATCAGGCAGCTCTTGTCTGTCCTCCTCCTGAAAGCACCCAACCCCTGGTGGATCAGTGCCCCTCTGCCGCACCAGCCGGGGCTGTGTGAAGGAAGAAAGTCCAATTAACAAAATCTCCACTCCAGGAATTCTCTATTTTCAGGGTGCTCCTCCACCTGCCAAGCTGTGCTGATGTTGGCAGCGCATGGCGAGAGGAGCTTTAAAACTGGTGCTGGAAAAAACCCAAGCCCTGTCCCTGAGCAAAATGCCACCAGCTCCCAAAAGACTTGCATGGCAGACAGAGAGCCCTGGAGCTGTCAGCTCTTCGTGCCTTTAGGGGGCTGCTTATTATTTTTAAACACTTTATCTCTCTGGTGGTTCTTCTAGCAGTGTCACCTGCACAAGCAAAAAATAAGGGTCTTAGCACAGCTGTCTATAATTTTTTATATAAATAGGATAACTCTGACTTCTGCTGTTGTTATAAAGATAATAATCTGCATTTTATTTGTGTTTTGTAGGAACAGAAGAGGTGCATCTCAGAAGAAAGGTGCCCCAGCAAGGTGAGCAGATGCAGGTGCAGATCGGGGCCTTTTCCAGAGCAGCRGAGGGGTGAAGGTATTGAGAGCTGAGCCGAGGCAGAGCGAGGGCTGCAGCACAGCCCTGCCCTCCCCAGACCCATCACTCACGCTCAAATCAGTGACATTTCACGTGCGAAGGGCAAATAAATACAGGAAAATTGTGTGGAGATGGAGGATCGGGGAGGTGTGCAGAACGAAGGATTGGGTGAGTGAAGGTTTTGTGGAGAGAATCACTGGCTGGGGCTGCCTGACAGAATTATACTTCATTACTGACGCTTCACAGCTTTGATTTTCATATTTATTTGTGACTCTTCTTCTTTAAACCACGGGCTCTTTTGACACGAGAGTCATGCTGTGTAAAGCGCTATTGATTAGAGTTTCTAATTTCATGCCATTACAGCATGACCATTGGGGAATGAAATGTATTTTATTTTTTCCACCACGGCTATGCCAGCAGTGTTTGGGACGCGGCCACGGCGCAGGCTGTCAGCAGCAGGCGTTTTCAGCTCGAGATCTTTGCTGTCGGAGCCAAAAAAGTGAATTTGCCCAAGGTCTAAGCCTCAGCTCGGTGTGTTTTTCCTGGAATTCAAACACGTCGGTGACAAAGTCTGTTTCGAGGCCAGAGGTTTCCAAAAGGATGGCTGACTTGGGGACTTTCCATTTTTCGGTCAGGGCTGCAAAAGGCCATTTTTTACCCCCCAGTTTTCCCCATTTTCAGTCATACCTTCTGTCCTTCCACAACTGGTTGGGTG
>JACAXG010000135.1:1417449-1485543 GCA_018881555.1 Amblyornis subalaris | reverse complement strand
GTGTGATCATCTACTCCCCATCAGGTACAAGCTGCAAGAAAGAACTGACTGTAAACCCGAGGAAGACATGGACCAGCCTTATGAAAAAGAGTTTTCTCCTCTCACATGCCAGCTTTGGATCCTTCTGGAATTTCCTAAGGAAAGGGTTGGTGGTCAGACAGGAGACTCAGTGCATTGACAGCATCTCACCCTGCTGGTGCTGCCTGCGGGCATCTTCCCCTCACCTCTTCCTTCAGGCATCCTCCAAAACCCTTGGGGTTTTTGGTCTGTCCCAAAACGATCTCTAAGAGCAATAAAATCACCACTTTTTAAATTTTTTTTCCCTGCATAACAAAGGCTCCTGTGAGGTAAGGACACCAGAAAGATGAAATCAGCCCAGGTCTGCAGCTGAGCTCAGCTCTAAGGTGTTTCCCTCACGCTGTAACTACCGTGGCTTGTGCTCCACTCTGCTTTTCCCTCTGAAAAGCAGATAGGCACTGGCTGTCCCGAGCTAATGAAGCTTTCCAGCAGTGCAGACAAGCTCTGATGGAGCAACCAGAGACGGATGAGAGAAGAGGGAACGCTTGAAATCCGTCAAAGGGGAACCAGCCTAGAAAGTTCCATGATTTCTGCTCTTCTGCAGGAGCTCCTGGCACCCACCAGTGGGTGAGGGTTTGGTGCAGCACAGCTGGAGCTGCTCAAGGGCTGCAGGTGGGAATCACAGAGCTGTTCCTGTGTGGATTTGAGCACTGGAGGGTGTGTGGCTGGTTTTGGGCTTCCCTTGCAGAAAGACATCAATGTAGTGGGACAAGGCTGAGGAAAACTGGAGTTTTAAGGAGGGAAAGGAGACATCTAATGGCTGTCCATGAAGGAGTGTGCAAAAGGCAGAGCCAGCCTGTCCTTGGAGATGCACAGGGACAGGACAAGGGGTAACAGGAGCAAATTGCAGCATGGGAAGCTCTGGTCAGATGTGATGTCCAAAGGGTCCACCCTGAGGATGGTCAAATGCCAGGTGAGGGGCCCAGAGAGGCTGTAGGATCTCCACTCTTGGAGATGTTCACAACTAAGCTGGACAAGACCAGATGCTTGGTTGGCTGGGATCGGTTTGGAACTGCCTGCTTCCCAACAGCAGCTCCAGCCTGGGGTGGCTCTTGGTTTCACTGTGGGGTGTGGTGAGATATTCAGCCTCCCTCACCTGTATGAGGTGATCAGCCAGCACCTTTTGGGGCATGGAACAGGAMAACCCTTGGGAATGGGTGTCAGGCAGTCAGGCTGGATGCGTCATTTTAGTGCCATGCTGCTCTTACCCTCGTGTTTCTGGAAGGTGCCCCAGCTGACAGCTGTATTTTAAAATTCAAAAAGCCAGATGCCTTCATGCAGTGAGCAAAAGGCTTTTCAGCCTGTAACATCCCAGAGTTCAACAGAGACATTAGATGTGACTGTCCCACTCCTGGAAGTGTTCCAGGCCAGGCTGGACAGGGCTTGGAGCAACCTGGGATAGTGGGAGGTGTCCCTGCCCATGGCAGGGGGTGGAACTGGTTCATCTTTAAGGTCCCTTCCAACCCAAACTGTTCTGTGATTCCAYGAAGATTCCGTGATCCTTGCAATGTTCTCATCACTTCACACGTGTGGCCCTGCTCCAGTTTCACTGGGACACAGAGGCTGCAGTCAAGGGTCTGTCTCTCCTTCCTGCACAGTTTCAGCTTCCTGCACACCCCCTGCACACCTCAGACTGGCACTGCTGGAGATGATGTGAGAGATGCCATCGCTCTCTGTCCTCCTCCTGCCACTGCCTGGTGTCAGGCTCCCTGAGGAGCRTGCAGGGCAGCCAAGGAGCCCTGGGAGGGGAGTGCTTGGCCCTTTCCCAGGACTTAAATTTCAGTGTAACCCCATGCGGTGACCCCACACCTCCCTGCTGCCTGCAGAGCCCTCCAGGACTTCTCTGCCTTGCTGACATTAATACACATTTCCAAATACCAGAGGAGCACTGCTGGGACAGGGAGCTGTGGGATGAGTGGCACAGACTCGCAGGCAGCAAAGGGAAAGAGGTGGCTGAGAGTCAGACTGTAGTGACCATGCCAATACCCCCCTGGGGAACGGAGCCTCCTGCGGGAACGGAGCCTTTTCCAGGAGATGAAATGAACTCCTCCAGCATCAGTCCTGAGTAAACGCTGGCCCAGCTCATAAAACATCCTGGAGTGCAGGACTGTGTACAGACTTTATTTGTCTTGAGCCCTGAGCTTTGTGAGATCAGAGGCGTTTTTATTACCCGGCTTTGTGCAGCATCATTCCAGACACAAATGCCACGTGGATGTTTACCATAACGAGGAGATACGTTACAGCCCAAAGGATGGCAGTGCCTAATAGAAATATACTTCTGGAGCAGCTGAGGGCCAGTCCCAAGGACGAGCTCTTCCTTGCTTCTTTTTCACCCTTTTTACTCTGATTTGTACTCTCCCTGCAGCAGGATGCAAATCCGAAGAGGCGAGACTGAGCCTCCCCCCCCTAGTGAAGGGCTTGGGGTTTGGGGAGCAGTTCCCTACGGAGAATTAGAGCCGTGGGTGGAGGGGGGAGCAGCAGTAGTGCACACCCAGCCACCTGGGATTGGGCAGAAAATGGGACATGGTCAGCTTCCAGTGCTGGAATTCAGCCTTTTATTTTCCAAGGAAGATGCAAGGGGCTTGTCCTTAGGATGCTATAAAGGCGCTTTCAGGAATATCATATGGTCTGCTAATGCTACAGAGAACCTCTTAAAAACTTAATTGCCTGTGACACCAAATGAGAAGAGAGGAGTTCCTTGAAAGATGCTGTGTTTTGAAAGATGCTGTGTTTTGAAAGATGCTGTGTTTTGAAAGCACACAGCCAGTTCTGAACACTTCCAAATGGCACATACCTCTTTCCTCCTGCTGACAATGAGAGTAATTGCTGAGCACGGGGTAAGGGAGGCAGCCCGAGATGTTTCAGCACTGTTTCCTTGTTCCGTGTTTTTTTTCACAATGCAAAAAGGCAGTGACATTCTTGGTCTGTGACCAAACAAAAGATGAGGAGACTCAGAGATCTCAGTGACAAAGGGACTCTGTGAGCTTGGGAACATCTCCGCTCCCATACCCAATCCTCTTTGCCCCCCTTCCTCGTCAGCTATTCACAATCTGCTGATGTTTTAGTGACAAAGGAGTGAAAAATACCCCAAAGCCAAAGTCTGCTACCCATGCTTTTGGAGGAAAATGGGCTTCATCAGGCACAGCTTCTGTAGAGGAGAGGTCCTGGGGCTGAGAAACCATCGCTGGAGCCCAGGTGGTTTCGACTGAGCCATGCCTTCCTGGCATGTGCCACAGTCCCAGCCTTGGCTCCTGCTGCCCACGAGGGTGGCAGAGAGGGGTGTTTCCTCACTGCACCGACTGACCAGCATCTCTGTGAAATCTGGGGAACAGGACATCTCAAGGTTTCAGTCTGATCACTCACCCATTGCTTTTATTTCGGCCATGGTATTCAGCACACAGGATTCCCTTGTCTGAGCCTGGCTGGGGCTAACACAGGTGTGTGCTCTCATTGTGTTTGTCCATCAAGGACCTGTTTCAGTGTCCTTATTTCCCTCTGTGGCCCGTGACACACTATAGTGGGAGACAGCAATACCCACTGCAACCCGATGTGACATCTGAAACCTCAGAGGACACACACACACACACACAGGCTCATGCTGACTGTGCTCTTGATATGCCTCCTTTGCACCTGTTTTGCAAGCAGGGAGGAAATGGGTGTGATCTATAGCTTTAGCAATTCTATTTATACGAGAATTCTCAGGTTTTTGGGATTTTTTTGYGGACAAGCGGATCCACGAAGCACAGCAGATGTCTCAGACTGCGAGATGCAAGGGAACGTTTCTCCCTGGCCCTCAGATGAAATGGACTGGGCTTTGCTCCAGGAAAGAGAAACGATTAATCCATCACTGAGCATGAACTTAAATGAGCTAATATTGGGTATTTTAGTTCTGATGTATGTGCTAAATGAAGTAATCATTCAGGGCGTAAAAGTAATGGCTTTGGGAAAATGTTATAAAACCCAGTGGCTGAGGCACGTGGGGCTGGAGCWGCACGGGGCTGGAGCAGGCACTGGCACTGCCATCACTCCCACACCAGTGCTGGGCCAGACACTGCTGGACTGGCCTGGATTGACAAGGACCTTAAAGATCATCTCATTCCACCCCCTGCCATGGGCAGGGACACCTTCCACTATCCCAGGTTGCTCCAAAGCCTCGTCCAACCTGGCCTTGGACGCTTCCAGGGATGGGGCAGCCACGGCTTCTCTGGGCACCCTGTGCCAGGGCCTCCCCACCCTCGCAGCCAGAGGGAGATGAGTGCACTGGGGCTGAGCCACACGAGGCTACTCTGCGTGTCCTCTGAGCACGGGATGAGTAAATCCTGCCTAGGGGAGGCAGTCTCCAARAGCAGAGCTGTGTCTGGGCACCTTCTGCCTGCTCCTTGTGCTGAGGGTGCCTCTGCCTGGTGCTGTGCATGCCGGGGTGAGTCCCTCCTCCCAGCCTGGATGCTCTGTTCCACAAGTACCACTAAACCACGGTCACACCCTCGAGCAAGAGGCAGCAATCGATGTTCTACCGCTGGGATTTTCCTCCGGGACTCTTATCCCCACCCGGAGTGAACGAACCATTACGAGTTCCATCCAATTACGGTGAGAGCAGTGGGACACCCGGTGCTGAGCACAGCCCCTGCTCAGTGGGAGTGAGGGACAGTCCCTCAGCAGCTCGAGGCACCACCATTCATTAGGACATCGTTTGCCTCTCACCAGTGCAGCCGGAGCACAAATCTCTAGGATGTCATAACGAGGTGTGCTAATGAAAGATGGGCAGAGCAGCATTGACAAAAGGCTCCTGTCCACACTCTTCCTGCCTCTTACTGCTTTGCTCAGTCCTCATCTTTTATGATCCCCTGGAAACGTTTCAGGGGGTGCTGGCAGTGAGGTGCACGAATCCAATTAATTGCTGCTGTGGTTTGTGCCCAGAATTGCCATGCACCACTTACAGAAATGCCTGAATGCAGCAGAGTAGGAAAAGGAAAATATTGGTCATCCAGCACTGTAAATGAGCCTCCCTTCCATCCCTGCCTGTTGTTCTCGCCCTGGGCTGGGAAAATCTTTGATAATTAGTTTAGCACCTTTGCTCTCACGAGCTGGTCCCACCACCTCTGCCCTTCTGAACAGACCAGTTGGGATCTTATTTTTACTGGAATCACTCGGTTGATGTGCCAGAGGCTAAGTGGGAAAAAGAGCTCCCTTGCTTCCCAGGGTCACAGCTCCTTGGGCTCAGGCATGCAGGACCTGCTGCTGCTGAAGGGGTCATCCCCCCTGCAACAATCCCTGGAGAAGTGATGGCACTGCCCTCTGTGCTCCAACCCCGCATTTCATCCAATTTTCTGGCTTTTTACCACCTRTAATGTGTTTTTCTTCCCAGCATGCCCAGAAGAAACAATCATGGAATCCCACCAGAACGATTTAGGCTTGAAGGGACCTTAAAGACCACCTAGTTCACCCCCTGCTAGCATGGGCAGGGACACTTGCCACTGGACCAGGTGACTCAAACACTTCATCTTGCTTCAAACACTGTTAGAAAAAAGTCCCTTTGGCCAAAATCTCGCTATTTTCCTGCACTCCAGTAAAGCTGGCTGCTGTCTCCCTCCTGGAGATGACTTCATTCCACGAGATTCCTCAGCCCGGGCTCCCTGTGCCTCAAAAGCAATTGTTTGTGCTGCAGTTGGAAAATGTGTATCATCACAGTTGCCTTTTTTTCCGCTGCGGAGTAATTAATCGATATTTCTCGTGGAGGGCAGTCAATTCTCATTACACTGGGCTTTCACAGAGCTGGTTTGTTTGGGTTTTTTCACAGAAGGGGAATATCCAAGAGACACTTTGTGCTGAAGCTGAAGTCTCTGTGCCACAATTGCTTGCTTTGGGCTGTGAGAGCGTGAAGGCAGCACTCGAGGGCAAATTGAAGGCAAATTTCACGTCATAGGAGGCAGCCACGGGTTCAGAACTCGCTGATGGTGTAAAATGGAGGTTTTACTGCAAACTTTTCCCTGTGTCATCTGCTGTGAGCCTGTGGGACAGTGCCAAGGGCTRGGGAAGGACATGGCAGGGTAGAGGTTGCAGGGCACCAGCTTTTTGTTAATGCAAGATCACAGAATCCCAGAATGGTTTGGGTTGGAAGGGACCTTAAAGATTAACCAGTTCCACCCCCTGCCATGGGCAGGGACACCTCCCACTACCCCAGGATGCTCCAAGCCCTGTCCAACCCGGCCATGGACACTTCCAGGGATCCAGGGGCAGCCACAGCTTCTCTGGGCAACCTGTGCCAGGGCCTCACCCCACTCATAGTCAGGAATTTCTTCCTAATATCCAACCTAAATCGACCTCCCATTGGTCTCAAACCATCACCCCTTGTCCTGCCACAACAGGCCCTGATAAAAASTTCGTTCCCATCTTTCTCAAGGACACCTTTAGGTCCTGGAAGCCACAATAAGCTCTCCCTRGACCCTTCTCTCCTCCAGTCTGAGCAATCCCAATTTTCACGCCCCCGTGCCAGCCATGGAGTTGGGACGGCACATCCATCCCAGCACGGGGTTGCCAAGGATCGCTGTCCCGGCAGCGTTCCCTGCTCCAGCGCTCCCAATAAACACCTGATCCACCCTCATCCCATGGGGTGTGGGGCAGGGAGGGGCACTCTGCTCCCTGCACGTGCCAACCCAACGCTGAACCGCGCTGGAGYCTTCCACCAGGCTCGCTAGTTCCTTCCCGGCTCCTGGTGTATTTTCCTGTCCAACACAGCGCTGGAAGTCATTATTATTACAAAGAATCACTTAATTCAATAAGGCCACTTCCCTGCAGGAATAACAACCAGACAATATTAATGCGTTTCCCAACTCGTGTTCGCCGCAGAACACAAAAAGCTGCTCGCAGAACGCAAGGAGACTCGGAGCAAGGACACCGTCAGTGCCGTGGTCTCTGCTGTCCGTGCGTTACACCCGGTCCAAAGGCTGGAAATTGCGATGGCAAAGCACATTTTGGAATGCCATTCACAAATACAAAAAAAAAAAAAAAAAAAAGAATTGCTAAAAGTTAAAACTTCAAATAAAAGCGGGAAAGCTGCCTGGCACTGCACGATAACACAGCACTTTGTTATTCCTCTTCCATTGTCTGGCGTTTATGCCTCTGTTCGGCGAGGCTGTTCGTTATCATTCTCCAATTAACGGAGACTTTTTCAGATTATTTTTATGAAAATCTCATTTAATTAGCCATACAGCTGAGTCTCAAATGGCAGCTTTAAAAATATCCTTCCACCAATCGAGCAGCCAAATGGTCTTTCCGAGATATTTGCAGGAGTGTAAACCTCCATTTGTTCTGCTAATTATCCCCCCCTGCTTGGATGATGGGGATGGGAGCACCTGACAATCAGGGGTTATTCACCGGACGCTTTCCCTGGGCACGGTGTGGAAAAATACAGATTTCACTTATTAAAACCTTCTCGTGGGCTTTTTTTTTTAAAGTAGAGAACAGGATTTATCAGATGATTTTCAGAATCCGCACAGTACACGGGGAATTAAAATAATAGGACAAATAAGAGAAAACAGGTGTGATAGGAGACGTCAGGAATTCTACAAGCAAAAGGCAAAATGAGAGGAAATGCACTGATGATACAACAAGGAAAAAAACTAAACTGAACAGTGAAATGTCAGTGAATGGGCCCTCCTGCTGTACAGCTGGAGACCATTATGGCATTTAGCAATGCACACACAAATAAGCTTAAAATGCATATTTGCACTATATTGGTGGGTGTATGTAGTTTGGAGAGAGAAAAAATCCTTTAATCTACCACTGAACCACTTCCACRTTTGCAGGGGAATGTGGCAGCTTGCCAGCTCCCTGCTGTTCTGCTCTCCCCTTGCCCTGTGCTCCATGTGATGCTGCCCCTCTCCAGCTCTTTGGGGTGGGCTGGCAGTGSACCCCCTGCCTGCTCCCAGCACCAAAGGGACCTTTATTAGCAGGATAAGAGGAGAGTGAATGTTTTCACAGCACGGGGCTACAGGGCAAAATACTAAATTTGAGATGAAGGGAGACACAGTCATATTACGCTTTGGGTTGGCAGGAAGCTTAAAGAYCATCCAGGTCCAACTCTCTGCCTTGGGCAGGGACAGCATCTCCTGTTCCAGGTTTTAAAACCGAGTTCTAGCAGCACATCAAGAGACTTCTGCCCGTGCCAGAGGTGGGGTTTGCATGCTGGTGGTGTTACACCACTGTGGCTTTGCTGTGGTCCTGCTCTCATTTCCGTCCCAAGAGCCCTCTGAATTCCAGGCAGGTGGGAAGAAGGCAAGTGAATACCAGCGTGGCCATCCCGATGGCTGGAGTGGACTTTGGGTTTGCAAGACGCCACCAACCATCCTCACCAAGTGCCACAAGCTCCAAGAAGAGCTTCCAATCCAGCGTTTGGGGCCAGGAGAGAAGGTGTGAACACCTCCATCCAGGCAATAAAGGGGAGAAATGGAATAGTCTGCTACTGGCAGATAAGTGGAGAGGATTCCTGGGAGAGTCGCTCTGGATCTCTCCAGCTGCAGCAATACACTGCTCTGAACCTCTACCAGTGCAGTTGTAGTGCAACTGGAGAGTGTGTCTGACACTGCCTCCAGTGACCTTTGCAACACAGTCCAAGCGCTGCAGAGCTGGTCTTTCCAGAGGAATTCCAACCGAATTCACTCAGGCAGAAAGGCTTGGCCTGAGGATAGCCCTGCTACTCCCTTCGCGTTTCTCCTCGTCATTCTCATGGAAATCGCAATTCTTTATGCACTGTGCTCCTTCCCACGAACTGCAAACGTCTCCCTTCCGACAGCAGGGCCGGGCACTGTTCTGAGGGAGGCTTTGGGGTGGCCCAGTGCTGGTGCCAGGCGGTGCAGGGGCTGCTGGTGGCAGCAGGAGTGGGAGGATGGAGCTGTGAGCTCGAACACAACCCGTGGAGCACCACCTGCCCAGAGGTCACGATGTGACTGTCTACACTGGCACCCCAAATTGGCTGCTGCACCCAGCAACGTGTTAAAAAAYGCAGCTCATTGCCACGGGGTGGAATAGCTGAGGTTTGGGTAAACTTCAGGTGAAGAGAGAGAAATTCCTGGGAGGGGAAATTCATTGAGGGCTCCACAAGGCGAGGCAGCCAAGGAGCAACATCTGGTGTGTGACACCAACAGCCCTGGGGTGAGGTCCCTGCCCTCCTTGGGACAAAGCGTGTGTGCTGGGGAGAGGGAAACGTTGGTGTTTTCAAGTGCTTTCCTGGCACGGTATGATTATTTCGTACGTTTGTCTGAGGTGCTTTAAAATGTAATTTCTTTGATTAATTTGGTGTCTATATTTTCACTGTTTTGTTCACTCCAATTTATGACAAAATTGAACAAAGTGGGTAACAAAATATAGCCCTGTCAGGCTCCTGTCTTCACGGATATAAAGAAAAATGTGAAACTGTCAGGCACACAAATGTGCCAAACCCCAAGGAAAATTATTACATTCTGCTTGACATTTACTTTAATTTTACAAAATTCTGTAATACCATTATAAATAATAATAATAAAAAGCGGCATGGAAATATTTTTAAGTGTATTTATTTTCATTTGCTAGCTCGGTGATTTATGGGTTTGTTTTATTTTCTTTTTTTTTTCCCTCTCTCCGCATCAGGAGAGCCAGTGAGCACCTTGAGCTCGAGTGCAGGTGGCTGGACTGGGTATCCAAGGAAATGTGCCTGCTGATAGGAAAGGGGCAGAGTAACAGSGGACACCTCTGCTTCCAAAAGCTCTGCAAGTTTGTGGTTGAGCCCCTGTAAAGTTCTCTCTAAGGGACAGGTAAAGGGGTCAGGTCAGGAACTGCCAATGCCAACCCCAAAAGTTGGTTGGTACCAGCTAAGGGTGTGACTGRGGGTGATCCAGCATTCCTGTGTGGGAATGGGAGACAGACACCCAAGTAAGTGTGGGAAGTGAGTAATCTCACCCRAAGACCAGTTATGAAAGCAGAGAAAGAGTTGAGCCTGCAGAAAAAAAGGTACGGGAGGGCGGGAGCCAGCAGCACTCAGTGTTTGAGGATGGGATGAGCAAAGACTCCTTCTAAAAATACACAGCGGTGGTGCTGAGGGCTCAATCCTGCTCACCCTGCTCATGTGAGCACCACRTCCTACCCTTCCCTTGAGCCCAGGGCTGGCTCTTTAGGCCATCCCAGCCTTGGAAAAGCACAGATGCTCTCGACTGTAGCACAGTTTTTAATCCAAAGGCAGCTCTTTGGCTCTTTGGGAGGGCTCTAGAGGCCATCAAGGCTTGTGCTCTCAGCTCACTTTCTTCTGAAAATCCTCTTCTCTTCCCCTCAGAGTCACACACCCCAAAGGAAAAGGGAGAAGAAAACCACTTCAAGGCATCAAGGTGGCTGTACCTTGACAGCTGAAGGCAAAGAAAAGTGTGTGAAGATAATTGATGGGATGTGGCATCATTTACATAGTGAACTGACAGCATGTGCCATTCACAGGCCTCTTMCACCATAAATAATGCCATATAGTGACACAAAAATGTCTTATTTATCTTGGAAGTTAAAAAGGCACCATCTGAGAGGACAGACAGCTTCTGGACTCCCCCAAAAAAYGTTTATATAGGAGATGTTGCATTAGATAAAGATGTATAAGCTGGCTGATACAGGCAAGRCTCTGTTGGTCAGTGAACTGCAGCACTCCAGGGATTTCCAGCCCATGTCCATGATCCCTGTCCTCACCCCAAGGGCCGATGCTCTGCCTGGGACACAGCTCTAACCCACTCAAGCCTGAAAACCTCCAAGGGCTTTGAGTGGTCAATATTTGTTACCTTTCCCCTTGGCATCCCCATAGTGTCTCGTTTCCAAGGTTCTTGGGTTTCCTCAACACCCTCCAGCAGTGCTGCCTTTGGGGTCGAGYGCTCCAGYCCCTCCCCAGTGCYCTCCCTGCTACTCACAGGAAACACCCCGACCTGGCTTGGTTGGAGGAAGCTCAGGATAAGTGGCTGTGCTTTGGGAATCTTGGCTTGTTTTGGCCAGAGTGGGTTAGGGAGTGTTCTGGGGGTTGGGATATCCACGGGGCTGATGCCCAAGACCAGATGAGCAGGCCCTTGTACAGCTCCCACCCACCTGTACCCAGTGGGGAGGTGCACCTTGGCCATTCCATCGCGTGGGAATCTGTCACAGCATTGATCCCCTGAGCTCTGGGGAAGCCCTGATGTCCTTGGATCACTGAGCTGATGGGAACAGGCTTTGCTGAGGAGCAGGACGCTTTTAGAGGAAAAGGCTTTCCTGTTGAGATGAAAGGTTTTGGCGAGCTCGACTCTTCCAGCTTGTAAGGTTTAATTTGTTTTCATCCGTGAGRGATGGCTGCTGTTGGGAACCAAACCCTGGGGAAGGGGAGGCTCATCCCAAAGGGAGCTCTTTGCTGGGGTTCCCAGCAGCACACCCRTCTGCCAAAGGCCATGCAAGCCACTTAAGTGCTCCTGTCTGCAAACGCCAACCTCCTCCTGTCCCTCTGCGGCCACCTGGGCCCCTCCRCTCCTCCTCTCCTCTACAGAGCCCTTCTGGGAAGTGCAGTGTGCTGCTGCTCAGGAAGAGGCGTTATACTGGGCAGGTACCCGTGGGGGAAGATGGATCACTGAGTCAGAAATCAATCGAGAGCTCGCGATGGCATCATAAATCAGGGGACGCTGAGCGTTAAAGAAGCCCAGCGCTTGATTTATAACTTGGCACAAGCCATTTGTCGCCAGCCAAGATTTTCAGAAAGAGAAACATTTTTGTAAGCTTAATTTAACATTATTTTTCTTTTCCACCGCGCTAAGTGTTTCTGCAGGGTTCATTTTCACCCCCCCCCAACAGATAAAACTCAATTTGCAGATAAAAGCAGCCGAAAGACATCCGAAGGTTTTGTTTCCCTTTTGAAACGCTTGATGAGTTTGTGCTCTCTTTTCCCTCACCCGTGGTCATCCTTCTCTCAGGCCAGGCTCCTTCCTGATGTCTTTTGATATTGAGTCTCGCTGGGMGCTGGAGGCTTTTGCTGGTGGATGGCTGCTGCCAATCCAGCTCACGCTGCTGCRAAGTGTTCTCAGTTCATCACTGCTCTGCTGCTGACGTGGAGCTAATTTTGGTACCAGCAGCTGCCTCACCTGATCCTGCCTCTGCCCTCCCTGTGATCTGTGCATTTTTTACAATTAAAGTATTGTTCTGGTGTGAGGTGGTTTTTTTGAGAATTTAATATTAAACATCTGTTAATTCTAAAGTGCTCTGACTTGATGGACAATGCTGTGCCCAAAGTACTTCCCTTTTTTTCCTGATATTTATAATTAGTGGGATTTTGGACTTGATTCCTTTGGGTGCCTTAAACCAAGGTGGGAAAGCAGAAGGGGTGAGGGCTGTTCTGGAGCTCTGTTTGCMCTGGTGACACTGTGTCTATAATATGGGTACAGGGACAGCCACCCAGGGTCAGGTCACGGCACCAAGCCCCTCTGAGTTCCAGAAATGTTTGGACAACATTTTCAGGCACGTGGTGGGACTGTTGGGGATATGCAGAGCTAAGAGTTGGACTTGATCCTTGTGGGTCCCTTCCATCTCAGAATATTCTGTGATTCTGAGATAATTGTGCTTCTTCATGGGAAGTATTTGTCAGTGCAAAGCATCATGCACGAGGTCATGGTAACAAAAAGTTGCACTGACATGGTTCCTTTTCCCTATGGGAGGGTCTTRGCCTTTATTATAATAATAATAAAATGTTTATGGTGATGCACGAGGCCAGAGAGGTCCCCAGTGTGCTCTGCAACTGCTGTCACCCTCTTGGTGGAGGTGGCTTTAGTTGAGGTCTGTGGTGATGTTCAGAGTGGGCTCCTCTGGAGCAAGATCAGGCCAACCAGAGCACCCACGTGGGCTTGTGAAGAGGTTCTGAACTGGGATTTAGCAATGCAGGTCCTGCCRCTCCCCAGAGCAGGTCTGTGACACACTCAGTTCCTGCTGGGTGTGCAGCTCCCTGCTCCTGCTCCAGCAGCTGCCAGTTCCCCTCTCCTCTGCAGGATGAACAAGGCTGACCTGGACTGGGTCCCATGGGAGTTCCCCAGTAGCTCAGAGGATTCCCAATCCCAACTCCATGTACTCATCTCCCATCGCTTGGTCCCTTCTGCCTCTGGGGATGCCCTTCAGGTTGAGGATCAAAGGGCTTCTGTGTCCCTCACAGCCCCAGTCCTGCCCTCCTCCCTCCAGAAGGAGCCCTTTGAAGACAAAGGTGTTCTCTCTGTGCTGCAGAGCAGCCCTGGCTCTCACAGGGGTGAGGGGAGCACTGTCCCAAGCCCCAGAAGCCATCCATCTTCAGACCATATTCCTTTCTTCCTCCCCCTCRGTGGAATCAGAGATGCTGCTGGCCCAGGTCAGTGACAGCCTGACCTCCTGTGCTGGCATTTTCAGGCTTGGTGGACTCCAAATTCACTTTAAAGCCCCCTCCTGCCTCCCACTGTAATGGGAAGTTGAGCTGGTGGTGCAGTGAGGGTCCCAAAGAGGTCAGCTCAAACCAAACCTCCTTAATGCCCCAGCACTGGACCACAGAATGGGAGGTGACAGTGCCTCTGCTGCTGCCTGAGCACACACACGGGGGCTCAGAGGAGTGGCTGGGGCTGCTGGCAGCTCCTGRGATGGATGAGATGGGTGTCCCTGTCCCTGCTCCGTGCTGGTGGAAGCAGAGAGGCAGGGAACTCCCYTGAAGTGGGCACAAATTCAGTTGGGAAGCTGCATGGGGGGTTCAGCACAGCCAGTGCAGCTTTGGTTTGGGGAGAAAGAGGTTGAAGCAACCTCCTTGTCCTCTGCATCTTCCCAAAGAAGGGATRTGGAGAGGGAGGGCCTGAGCCCTTCTCCCTGATATCCAGGGGTAGGATKTGTGGGAATGGTTCAAAGCTGTGTSAGGAGAGGCTTACACTGGATGTCAGGAAGCATTTYCTTACCCAGAGGGTGGTCAGACACTGGAACTGGCTTCCTCCAGGGTGGTCAATGCCCMAAACTGTCAGAGTTTTGGACAATGCTCTGACTTTTGGCCAGYCCAGACGTGGTCAGGCAGCTGGACTACACAGTCATTGTAGGGCCCTTTCAACTGACAATTTCTATTCCATTCTCTCTGCCTGCTGATCTTCCCTCTGTGCCATTCTGAGTCCCCAGGAAGGTGACCCTGCTTTAGGGTTTGATTTTTTGTGGTTTTGCTTGCAGACAGGCCCAAAAGGAGGGCATGGCAGTGCCACACCAGCKGGGGTTTTTCCTGGATTTTGGTGCCTTTGCATGACTTTGGATTGAGTTGTTCTTGCTGGCATCCCCTGGAGGGAGGGATGTGCAATTGGGTCCAGCCTGGGCTGTGGGTACAGCACCAGGGAGTGTGTCCATCCCCCAGCAAGGAGAAATAAAAAAAAACATGGAACTCAAATATCCTCCACTTACAAATGGTGCCCATGGTCCATTTAGTTTCATATACACAAAGTAATATTGTTCATAGGCAAAAATCCCGGGAGCTTCCCGGAACAGAGAGGATCGGTGTTGCTTAGCTACCAGCAGTGCCCTGGCACGCTGAGATAAATCAATACAGCTCCAAATATTAAAGCCTTTTAAAATAAAATCAAAGCTGTGCCCATAGTCCCCAGTGCTTCCTCTTTCCCTTGGAGCAAGCGTGGCACTGGAGCCGTGCAGGAGCCGTGGACACAGTCACTGCACAGGCTGCTGCTCCTCCTTTGGCTTCATTCTCTTCCCACTCATGGAATTAGAAGTGAGAACAGGCTGAGCCATCCCAAAGGAGAGAGCAGGATGGAGGGGGTGGACAACAGAGGTGTATGGACATGGAAGTGACTTCCCTTTGCTCTGGAGCTGCTCTGAGCCTGTCCCTCCTGCAGGAGTGAGTGTCCAGCCCTGGACAGACCCTGTGAGGGGAAATGTCTATAAAAACACCAGAGCAACCTGTTTCCCCAGGGAAGTGCCTCGGCTGCCAAGATCCCAGGTCCCTCTTCACCCTGGGCTGGATGTGCAAGTGGGACAGTATTGTCCTGGGGAAGGAGGTAGATAACTTTAAATGTTTAAGTCCTGCTCTAAATTAAATAGGAAAGTGAGGAAATCATGTCCCATGGATTGAAAGAGAACAGCAAAGCACAGAAAAGAAGTAACCTTCTTGGGCTCCTTTACTAGAGTGAATAAAATTGGTGGTGATTGACCCAAATTGCTTATATAAATATAATTTATATAGTTTGCTGAGACTGATTTTTCTTACAGATGCTGGGACAGCCTTGCTCTGGAGTCAAAAGCTGGCAATGTCCTGCACCCACAGGAGTGGGGTGGGCTGCCTGGACCGGGTCTCTGAGCTTGGAAATCCCRAGGAACAGGAGCTCAGGTTCTGCAATGCAAATCTAAAGCAATCAGAGACCTTGGTGCAGGGGCACAGTGCTGAGATAAGTCACTCAGAGAGTGGGTTAAGCTGTCTATATAGRCACAGCCCTCAGAGTTTGTGTGACAGAACTACCCAGAGAAATCTACCAGGATTAGATCACTTCTATTGGATTTGGTGGATGTGCRTGTACAGCCTCCTCTCCCAAAAGGCTGCAGTGTGAGTAGACAAGTCAAAAGAGTGGTGAGGAAAGAGGCTGTAACTTCACTCCAGCGTGTAGAAGGCAAACTAGAGCACAGCAGGGACAGTCACTTGCCCACAGGGACAAAAAAATGTGTAGCTGAGCTGGGAACCGAACCCAGATTTTGTGAATTCCGGCTCCAGCAAGCGCTGGAAGTGCCAGGATGGGTCGAGGATGCTGAGCTGCCCCTTTGCTGGCGCAGATCCTGCTGTCCCAAGGCCCCTGGGCTGGAGCAGCTCAGGGGCAAGGGCCAGCCCTGGCAGTGAGTCAGGACCTGTGCTCAGCAGCCCAGGGGATGTGTTGGGGTTGCTGCTGTTCTCTCTTCACGGTGCCAGCAAGGAGGTGGCACCTCCACGCTCCTTGGCACGGGGCAGGAACTGCAAATCCCAGCTGTTCCACGGGCTTCCTGCCCGCAGCAGCCGGATGGGCTGGGATGGGCGATGGGGTGGGCTCGTGGGCYGCTCTGGGGTGAGCAGCACTCCCGAGGAGCTGCTGGAAGATGAGACCTGGTGGATTTCCAGCTCGTGCTTCCATCGTTCCCTTCCTCTTCCCAGGGCCCTGGGAGGTCACAGACAGTCAGGAGAGCCCTGGCAGGAGGGGAAGAGCCAGGAATGAGGCTTCTTCTTTCCCTGATGAGCATCAGGGAAAGAAGCACTGTCCCAGCAGTGCTTCCAGCCACGAGGCATCTCCATCCATCTGAAAAGGACACTGGGACTTCTCTCGATCATCCTGGAGAATCTTTATTACAGTGCCAGTGAGAGGAGAGGGAGGGATGAGGCTCTGGGAAGTCTTGGCTCAGCGGGCTGTTCCCTTGCTCCTCAGTATCCCTGTCCTTCATTTCCTGTCCTGCATTTGAGGAATATTCTCAAATATTCCTGAGACTGAGACAGAATATTCAGAATTGCCGAGTTCTTGAGGTTTTCACCGGCCCTATGGCTGCTTGGGAATCATGGCTTCCTCTCTTTTTTTATTTTTTTTAGGAGGTTCTCAGAAACATCCTCCCCTTTGTTTTCCTTTCCACGAGAAAGCTGGAAAATTGGCAGTCCCTGGCTATAATCCACAYCAGCTGGCATTTCGTGGATAAACTTTGTCTTTCTGCTTTCTCCCYGTGTTGAACAGAGCAGCACACACACCCCTTGGAAGAAGCCAGGTGATTATAACACAGCTTGTGTGGCACTGAGAGCAGAGRAGAAACAGTAAAATGAGCAGACGTGCACGGCTGGYCACTCTGTGATYCTCRTTCCAGGAGAAGGAAGTKTCCAAAGCCAGGCTGGAAAAGGCTTGGAGCAACCTGGTCTAGTGGAAGGTGTCCTTGCCCACGGCAGGGGGTTGGAACGAGATGATCTTCAAGGCTCCTTCCACTCCGAATCTTTCTGTGATTCTTACGTATATTTAAATAATTTGGTTGAGTAATGGTTAAATCGCCAGAGACCTCTGCGTTTTCCTTTTTACCCACTCCATGAGAAGCCACTCTGGTGGAGGCCTCTCTGGAGAGAATTGCCAGGCAGAAGAATTCAGGTGAYTGTTGTCCAAACTGAGGTGAGAAAACACATTTTCACGGAGAGCAGCCAGCCAGGATTAGCAGGCAGTGGAGTGGGATGAGAGTGGAGAAACGATTAGAGGCTGATAAAGACAGATGTGTGGGACACAGAGAGCCGAAATTTGATTTGTCTGTTTATAAGAACCCAGGGGTCTCTTGCAAATGTTCTGTTTGGGAAGGACATGCAGTGATTTACAGCTGCTCTTTGCACTGCTCGCTCTGCTGTCGTCGCTCCGTGGTCTGGGCTAACCTGGTTGTCCCACAGCTGAGGTGGAACTTGGAGGTCACACAAAAACATTGCACAGCACACGGTGCTGTCCTGGACAGGCCTTTGTGTGAGCATTCCTGAGCCCTCTGGCTCCAGCAGAAGACGCTCCAAGGGCTGGAGCCCCTCTGCTCTGGAGCCAGGCTAGGAGAGCTGGGGGTGCTCACCTGGAGAAGRGAAGGCTCCAGRGAGACCTCAGAGCCCCTTCCAGTGCCTAAAGGGGCTCCAGGAGAGCTGGAGAGGCACTTGGGACAAGGGATGGAGGGACAGGACAAGGGAAATGGTTTCCCACTGCCAGAGGGCAGGGTTAGATGGGATATTAGGAAGGAGTTGTTCCCTGTGAGGGAGGTGAKACCCTGGCACAGGYTGCCCGGAGAAGCTGTGGCTGCCCCTGGGTCCCTGGAAGTGTCCAAGGCCAGGTTGGAGCAMCCTGGACTAGTGGAAGGTGTCCCTGCCCATGGCAGGGAAGGGTGCAACTCGACGACCTTTAAGGTGAACGAGATGAACTTTGAGATCCCTTCCAACCCAAACCATCCTGTGATTCCATGGTCCCCCTGCTGCACCCCCAGCACTGTGGGGCTGTGCCCGTGGAGGGCTCGGGAGGGYTTCCACTGAGTTCCCCCAGGAGCCTTGGCTGTGTTTGCTGGCAGCACTTGCAGTGTCACAGGGCTGTGACAGCAGGTCCTGCTCTGGAACGCTCCTGGGTGGAGGTTGGAAAGGAACCTTCACCCCACCCCAACCCCTCTCCTCTGGTGCATCCTGCTAAATCCTGGAGCAGCTGTGGTGTGGGGGGACTTAAAAGGGCTCTTTGCTTCCAGCCAGATCAGTACAAGGGGAGTGTTCATCCCAGGTCCTGCAAACAGGGCAGGACCCTGGGCATGGGAGAACAGGGAATGGAGGAGTGGAGCTGGTGGCACTGGGAGCGGGCAGGGCAGGACCCTGGGCATGGAGAAGCAGGGAATGGAGGAGTGGAGCTGGCAGGACCCTGGGCAGGAGGAGCAGGGAGCTGAGGAGTGGAGCTGGTGGCACTGGGAGTGGGCAGGAAAGGACCCTGGGCATGGGAAAGCAGGGAATGGAGGAGTGGAGCTGGCAGGACCCTGAGCATGGGGGAGCAGGSAGCTGAAGAGTGGAGCTGGTGGCACCGGGAGTGGGCAGGGGAGGACCCTGGGCATGGGAAAGCAGGGAATGGAGTGGAGCTGGCAGGACTCTGGGCAGGAGGAGCAGGGAATGGAGGAGTGGAGCTGGTGGCACTGGGAGTGGGCAGGGCAGGGGAACAGGCAGGTCCTGCAGGAAGGAGCAAAGGTGGTGCAGGGCTGGAGGGAGAGATTTGGGGGATGCAGGCTGGGCAGGCACAGGACTGGGCTCCCCACGATGGGCTTGAAGAGCAGAGGGAGCAGCACCAGGCGGGCGGATGGCACTGGTGGGGATGGGGATGTGCTTATTCCTTCAATCCAGTGTCTGTTACCCCACACAGCAYTTTTGGTGGCAAACACCCCCCCGCTGGAGGTGAAACCCCACTGGCAGTGGTTCAGGGCACAGGTTTGTCCCCACACACACTCGGTGGCTGCAGAGTCACAGGCTGCACCCCTGTGTGTGGAGTGTGCCCTCCAAGGACAAACCCTCCTCCTTGCTAAGGAGAGGAGAAAGAGCTGCTGCTGTTAATTATTAATGAAGCCTCACACACAGCATTAAAGACACGGGCAATTCTTTTTGGCAAGTGTAATGAAAAAATTAATTGAATAATCATTCCATGTAAATAGATTTAGATAAGMTCCTCTTCTGTTTGGKTTTTTTTTTTTTCCCCTTTTTTTTTTTTCCCCCTTCCCCTCCTTCCCTCTCCCTGCTCACACCTTCCACTTTTCAGCAGAGAAACGTTGTGATTTATTGCTTGGAATATTGTTTTAATTCAGAGCATCCTGTGGYGAGCAGTGGCTGCACTGGCTGGGGCCACCGAGTCCCTTGGGCCCAGACAGYCTTTCTTGGGGGATCCAGGGCAGCATGAARAAAAGCTCTTAAAATTTACTGCTATTAGGAACACTTCAAAAGAAACCCAAACGCTTGATTTACAGGGTGTTGTTTTGTTAATGGCTTAGAGGGCCTGATGATGTCAATGGCTATGAGTCCTGCAGGTTTTGGGGGGGGTTGTGGCCTGGTGGGTGTCCCTGGGACAGGGGCCAGCATCAGGGACCATCCCCTGCTCTGCTGCAATGCCCTGGTGTTTGGGAGATGCTGCTCTCACTGTTACTGTTCCAGGAGGCTGCTCAGGTGCTGACAACTTCATGCCTGAAACATTCATGTTGGGGTGGGAGGAAGCATGACAAGCCTTCCCTTTTTTCCTTTAGGGAGTTCTTCATGTTTCCCGAGGAATAAGCCTAAATGTGGCCCTTGGGCAGGGTTGGACATCCCTGGAAGCTCCTTGGGGGCTGCACTGCCAGGAGCTTGTGGGAGGGATGTGGGGTAGCCAGGACAGGCCAGCCCTTCCCAGCAAGGATCCAAACCCCAAACAGAGGCAGGACCAAAGCACTGAATTCCTCCCGAATGCCAGAGCCTGGGGCTGTGCTGCCTCCTGTGAAATCAGTGAAGGAACTCCTTGTTGTGCTGTGCTCTGGTTCCCACCTCCCATCAGAAGCAGCCTGGCTTTTTCTCTCCTCTGTGTTTCAGTGGAAAATACTTTCCATTAAATTTTATCTCAGAGAATCATCTTTGGGTCTCCAACTCTCACTCCCCAACATGAAATATATATAAAGATAGAAACCTTTTTTGCCTCTACCCATGAAACTTCTCGATCCTCATTGCTCTGCAAATTGGCATGACTTTGAGGAGGAACCAGGAGAGAATATCTTTTCATAGGAATTCCTTATAGCTTTTAAAATTAACAATCAAAAACACACACCAAAATAACCAACCACCCCCCAAACCACCCTTCTCCCCTCCTCTGTAGGGCCCTGAGTGCTCACAGATGCCCAGCAGCATCTCAGCAGAGCCACGGGGAAGGGATTCAGGACCAGATTGGGGTGACCCTGCTCAGCACCAGCACAGGTTCAGCAAGACACGTCCACTTTGTGAAGTTTAAAGTTCCACAATTCCAAAATTTGGCTCGAGCCAAATTCCTTGAGCTGTGATCTGCCCTGTACTTAAGACGAGGTAGACAAATTTTAACTCTGCAGAATTTCCAGCAGTCACGTTGTGCCAGCATTTCCTGCAGACACATTGCAGGGTGACCCTGTGTCTCTTCCAGCTCCCCATCTCACCTGACAGCCAATTTCCAGCTTTCTCCTTGTTCCCTGTAGTTAGAACTGTGTTCAAACAGTGTCTTATCATTTAATCAACCCACACTGAACCAGGCAGTTGCCTTTAGGAGCGACTGCTCTTATGCCTTTTCACACTTACTCAGCTGCTGCTTCGCTCTGGCTGCAAAACAAAAAAAGGGAGAAATAGAAACTCTCTGTGGAAATGAAGCAACAGCTTTGTTGCTGCTTGTCAGGCCTGGAGTTTCTGAGTTTCTTGTTTTGCTTTAAATGGCATCTGGGTGTGTGACTGTCCCCTGAAATGACAGAAGGGCCCAGCTTGTTGCTACCTTGGGATTTAACCAAGCTGAATTTTGCAGACCATGGACCCAAGGTAGTTGAATGTGGGAGATGGGAAATGGGAGCTGGTTCTTTCACAGCTTTGGCTTACAGGTCTGGCTAAATACCTGTAACTCTTCTCTGGGATATTTATTTCAATTGCCAGATCTGTGTACAATTGTAACACTCATAATTAAACCAAAACAATGAAGCTTGTGTCTCATTTGTGCAAACACACACACACACAGCCCTGCCCACTCCCACCAAGCTGGAAAGAAGCTGCTTTGAGACATGGAGCAGCCCAGTTGCTCAATAAGAGTTATTGAGCAGTAAATTTCCCTTTTTCAGTGATTTTATAACCTGGGTCTCCTACTTCACAGTGTGCTGGAGCTCCGTGTGTGATTGTCTCATGGGATTCAGTACAAAACCAGCAAAACTTAGCTGCTGGGGGGTTTTGAATATCCCCAGGCCTTTCTGAGGCCATCTCAGGCTGGTGACCTGCTGAGATTTGGCTCAAATGCCTGTGGGAGGAGTTGGAAGTTGTTGACCCAGAGCAAAACCCATCCTCTGCTGGGGCTGGTGCCCAGCAGTGTCCAGGCATGATCCTCTTCCCCCAGCCAAACTCTTGGGATTAATTTGTTCCAATTACTCCAGTACGTCCAGATGAAAACCAGCAGGAACACACCAGTATAAAGCAGGGTCAAGGGTGAGATGAGAGTCTGCTCCCACCGACACTGCTGTTCTTTTTCCACTGATGTTTTATTGCCCTCCCGTATAAATCAGCTCTTTCTTGGTCTTTAAGGCTTGGTTCCATGTGACTGCCCTCTGCCGAAGTGTCCCTTATCAGGTTTCAGGGCTCCCTTTTAACCTTTAATTAAAAAAAAGAGTGAGTAATCTATAAACAATGTAACATTGTTCTTTTTATCTTTTCTTTCTTTTCCCCCCCTCCCCTTCCTCTCTGCAAAAGAGCCAGCTGAGCCTAATCCTGTCTTCTGTAGGGCCTGGCAGCCATTCAGGACTGCTTTCACTGGATTTATGTGGAATTTGGTCGCCTGTGGCTTCAGGCAGCCCACATTTCCCAGGATGTGCAGGATGGGAGAGAGGGAGCTGAGCTGGGCACACGAGCATCCCACAGGAGACAGATGCCTTTGAGAATCAACTCCTGCACATCCCCAGGGAAGGATTGTGGGAAAGGGTCATTCTGTGGGGAAAGGGAAAGCCAGGAAAGGTTGGCTGCTGGGCAAAGCCTTTTTCTCATGGCAGGAGTGACCCTCACCATGTTGACACCATTCCTGCCCACCTGATCTTTGTGAAATGCCCTCATGGACAAGACTTAAAATCCAGGTAATTTTTCCAAAAGCACTCGGCTCCTGCCTGTGCTGCCGGACAGAGTTCTCTTTTTTTGGAAAGAGGTTATGGAGGCCACCATCACCTGGATGTCACTGGGAGGGCTTGGGGTTTGTTCCAACATCCAGGTTTCCAATGGTCAGCGTCCTGCAAAACGAGCTCAAGGTCCCATTAAAAAATGCCAGAGGGGGATTATATCTGATGCCTAAAATAGGAGTAGCTGAAACAGAGACTAAGCAAAGTAAGTGGATAAAGGTAGGAATTTATTGAGGGCCTTTAATAAGTACACCTTGGGCAACACAGAGCCCGGCCCAGGCCGAAGCTTCAGCTAGGCTGGGCCCAAGATGGACCCAAAATGGGCAACTGGTCACGAGTTCTCCATACTTTTATAAGTTTGGTCTATTAGCATATTAGGGCCAGATCTTCCAATTAGAGCTTAGGTRATGAAGTAATATTCCCCCATTCACCCCCCTCCCAATTCACTTTTGTTTATACTTAGGCCTAGGATGGTGACCTTGGTTCCCAGGCCTGGAAGGGATTGTTTTGTCTGACCAGAATGTGAAGAKAGCTTGCCTAGCRCAAAATATGGAGTTCAGAATTATACACCAGCACAGTGCAGGATTAGAAAAATCTAATACTTAAGGCATCATATCCACACCTTTTTAGGATTCTGGGCTAGGTGAACTTGGCTTTCTCCCAGTATTCCAGTCCTCAACCTGATCTGGAGCATGTCTCAAATGCATGTTGTTAAATAGTTTTCTTGATCCTCTGTGTTCCTATCCTCTCTGTCATAAAATAAGTGTATTAGCCYATCTCACGGGATTGCACCGTGGAGGATTGATTAAAATCTTCACACAGAAAGCAGCAGACTCATGTGAGGTATTTCTGTGGAGGCAGGAAGAACCAGGCCCTTACCTGGCCAAAGGCTCTTTTGCTTTGTTGAAGTCAGTGGATTTGCCACTTCAAACAAACAAACAAACAAAAATAAAAAGCCAAGTCTGAGGTGAGCATGAGGAGCAGGAGCAGCTCCTTGGTGTCAGCAGGGAAAAGTGCAGGAGCAGGCACTGCTCCCTCCTTGGATGTTCCCGGTGCCCCGAGCCCCGTGCCGTGAGCCACACGTTCCCAGAGCCCGCAAGGTGAGGCAGAGGACGCTGCACTGCAGTGCCACAGCATCTCCCAAGGCTGTTTATTTATCAGACATCTGCCTCTGACATAATTAATGTCACCCCCCGCCCCTGCTCCCGCCGAGGAAGGGGCTGGGCCGTGTGCCGGGGAAGCGGCGAGTCCAGAGCCTCAGCCCGTGGGACRGAATAAGGAAATCAGGGGGTCTGCCTTCCCCTCCATGGTGGGGTCTGTGGGGGTGCTGAGCTCCGTGGGCAGCRTTGTCCCCCAGAGATGTTGCTGTTGTCTCCTCATGGGAGTCTCCCAGAGGCACTTGAAATCTCCTGGTGCAAGATGAAGCGCAGACGCTGCTCCAAGAGAAACRCTGAAAAGTCCATCTCGGGAAGGATGAGGAGGGCCTGGGGTCACCTTGCTGTAGCTCCAGCTGTTTCCAGAGTCCCTCTGTGAGTTTGTGTAGAAGAAACCAGGATGGGCTCCAGACACAGGCACRAAATGTTGGCACCAGAGACATGGGAAGCTTGAGCTGCTGCTGCTGTCGGCCACGGCCACGGTGCCGGGGTGATCACCTGCCTGTGGCACGAGGGGCTGCAGAGCCTCGTGGCCCTACAGCCTGTTCCCAAGGAGGTCTGGGGGTTAGTACAGTGTGTTTGAAAGCGGAACTCGAGAGCCAAACGTGGCCGTGGTGGTTCTGGCAGTGGGGACAGTTCAGATCACCTTTGTGGGCTGAGGGACAGGTGAGAGAGAGGTGAAAACACCAAAGCTGCGACTGCGCGGTGCAGCCCTCTCTGCTTCCTGGGGTTTGGTTGGTTTGTGGTTTTTAGCAGCTCTGTACTGAGTTTGGCAGAACTTTCCTCATCCACCTCTGCAGGGTCAGTCGGGCAGTTTGGCAGCTTACTTGATGTTTTCCTTTGGGAATTCGCACTTTGTCTTGGGGCTTCCCAGGATGTGTAATKCCTTGCAGGAACGCAGGGCAGTTGGTACACTGCTAGCACAGCACACAGACCCTCACAGTGTTCCCAGGCAGAGCTGCCAGGATGCAGATGTGTGGTTCAGGACTGTCTGCTGGGAGGAGGGACACGACATTTCATCCCCGTGGATTCCTGGAGGGCTGTCTCCCTGACATTGATGGGAGAGGTGTAGCCTCAAATTAATCCAAACTTCGGATCAATGGGATAAGATCAATGAGTTCAGGATAAACCATCCYGGAACAGCTACAAGRTGGGTCATTGCACAACAAGATGAGCTTGTTTCAGCTGCCAGAGGTGTGAGAAGATGGGAAGCTCTGTGGATTTGGGGATGGACATGGTGGGATCCTCCTAGACCTGGTCCAAGAGTTGGACCAAAGAGCTCTCCCAGATGGGGCAGGCTGGTTTCCGTAGTCAGTTTGGGTTGGAAGGGACCTTAAAGACCATCCAGCTCCATTCCCCCCTGCMACTTGGTTRCTYCAAGTCTCATCCAGCCTGGCYTTGARCACTTCCAGGGATGTGTTTTCCCTGTTTTCCATGGGGCTTCRTGCTGAGGCTCCGCAGTTGGCATCGGGTGCCCAAGAGCAGATCCACAGCAGGAATGTCCTTCCTGGAGGTATTTCTGCCGACGTGGAAGAAGGACCAACCCAGCTCCTCATGGGGGATTACAGCTATTAATGTAGGTTGCCATGGTGAGTAATTAAAATCTTCCCACTCGCCCTGCTCCTGCACCGCAGCAGGTGCCCTGCGCAGCAGATGTTGTGCACACCCCAGGCAYGGGAGCAGCTTTTGTGCACAGGGCAAACCCACAACGTTGCTTTCACCTCTGCTCGTCTCGGGCAACGAAATGGTCCCTGGCTCGAGCTTAAATAATGCTTTTTTGCACAGCACGGAGGAGCTGCAGGGTGCAGGTTGTAATCCGTGGGTGCTCGCTGTCTCTGAGAGCGTCAGATATTGTTCATAACTGTTGTAAAATGCATCAGACAACGGCATTAAAGGAATAAAACCTCTGAGGGCGGCTGTGTGCCTCGCCTGGTACCGAGCAGAGGTTGCAGCCTCGGTTACCTGGGTAGGTGTTTAACAGATGTCAGCTCCAAGGCATGCAGGCTCTCAGCCTCAGCGCTGTGTGTCTCCTGTAACACTGGAGCATAAATYGCATCAAGATTTCCTTCCTCTGCTTTGGGACGTCTGTGGGAAGCCCTGTGGTGAGAGGCATTGAGGTCAGAGCTCCRCAGGCTGGAGCACAGAGCTGCCCTYGGGTCCATCACCCGAGCGGGTCCATCGTTTGTGATGGACACGGGGCATCCCGGCCAAGGCAGGGCTGAGGCACGATCAGTCCATCCCCAAAGAGAAAACACAGGCTCTGTCCTGGCCCACTTCTGGCTTTACTGTGCCTCACCAGGCTGCTTTTTGATGAGTTTCTCCATTTCAACCCTGAAAAAAAAACCCAAAACGGTGTCTGACTTTGCTTTTACACTTGGCTTTTTTCCCCTCCCCGGATTTCTTTGCAGTGCCTCTACTGCAATTGTTTAAAGGGGTTAGGAGGAAATGTGGGCAATGGCTCCTGTGCTTCTCAAGGGAAATCTTCATCCTGAAGCTTGTGCAGCCTCTCCTCCTCCCTGGTGCCTCTCTCCAGAGCAGGTTGTGAGCCCAGCTTTGGTCGGAAAGCCGCAGATCCACCTCCATGGGTTGGTTCCTGGTGCAGCAGCCGGCGATCCCAGGATTTAGAGAGGAGGGAGCTGGTGGGACCAAGGGGAGAAAGCCACTGTCCCATTGCCCCAGCACACCCCTCCCAYCGGGCTGGAGCTGGGGCCAGTCCTTCCAAGGGATCGATCGTCCAAGGAGCAAAAGCAGAGGCAGGAGTAAAGTGCAATAATCATGTGAGAGGAGAGAAACTCGAGAAGTACACCACAGGTTCACTTAACTCCTGCTTGGTCGATAAGCTGCTTATTGAAAGGCATTATTCTTGTGTTCCTGATTCCCAGAAGTGTCTGAGCTGCCTGGAAGGGCAGAACCGAGCTGCTGCCTGCTCGGCTGCCATTGATTTTAACGGGGGAGGACACAGCACCGCTGTGAAATAAAGTGTAAAAACATGATTCCCACCAAAATGAATAGCACAACGCTACGACAAAAGCAGTGGTTATCACGGAGCTGTTTCATATTCTTGTCTTTGCACGAGGAGTGGCTGGCTGGCTCCTTGACATCCTCATCCCACTGCATGGCTGTGGTGTTAATTTAGGGCTACAACCAAAGCAGCCACGCTGGAGGGTGGGCTGGGCACCACCCAGAGAGGAAAAATCAGTCATTGAATGTTTGTTTCAATACTCTGATATTTTACTGCTTTGGCTGTTCACAGTTTAAGAGCAGGTATTTCCTTTCTCACTCTGTTATTTAAAACAAGAGCTCCTGTTCAAGCTGTGTGAAATACGGATTTCTTTTGGATTTACTGGCTAAACAAAATGTAATGYTTGGGATGAACGTTTTTTTCCCCCYGGGTGAATGATAAAAAGTTAGAGTTACCAGAAATGTCTTATTCAATGACAAATTAGGTGTTTTGGTTTGGGGAATGGAAGGGAACAGCAATGAGAACAGCTATGCTTTTAAGTTACATTTAGGTAAATATAAAAGAAGAACAATTAAAAACATTGTGCCTAGAAAACATTTGAACTGAGCAGTGGATCTAAGGGTGATGTTCCTGTCCCTGTTGGCATAAATTTTTAGATTTCAATGTTACTGAATTTAGTTCTCTTTTTTGCAAATAGATCCTTTAACYAGCAGAATTTGCATGGCCTTAGCCAAAATATAACAAATATTAAAACCTAATTTTAAAAAAACAGTAGCACTTTTCAAAAGTAAGATCTCAATTCTAGATGTAGACCAGATGGGTTTTGTTTTCGGGGATAGTTGGGGGGCTTTTTTTTTTGACATGTTGTTTCAAAGTGAGTTTGAATACAAATATGCCTCTGCTCTGGAGCCAGGCTGGGAGAGCTGGGGGTGTTCACCTGGAGAGGAGAAGGCTCCAGGGAGAACTCCTTGCAGCCTTTCAGTRCTGAAAGGGGACTCATAAAAGAGGAGGGAGAGTGACTTTGTAAAAAGGTAGATAGTGATAGGACGTAAGGGAATGGTTTAAAACTGAAAGAGGAGAGATTTAGATGAGATATCAGGAGGAAATTCTTCCCTGTGAAGGTGGACAGGCCCTGGCACAGGTTGCCCAGAGAAGCCGTGGCTGCCCCATCCYTGGAACTGTTCAAGGCCAGGTTGGATGGACTKTGGAGCAACTTGGTCTAGTGGAAGGTGTCCATGAACTTTCAAGGCAGGGGGTSAGAACAAAATGGTCTTTAAGGTCCTTTTCAACCCAGCCCAGTSCATGATTCCRTGACTCTGGATTTGGTGTCTGGCCCTCTCTGGCTCTGTCTGGGTGCTGGGCACAGCTGTGCTTCCCCTGCCCACAGCCTGGGAGCACCGCCAGCCCTGTGAGTGCTGCACCCATCAGAGCCCAGGGCAGCCCCTCCTGCCGAAGGGCAAGCCCTGAGACCATCACAACTGCAGCTTTTTTTTCCCCCCACRTTCCTGTATTAAGCCAGAGGTTGATGCCAGTAACCCCCATCCTTACAACCTTCCTGGGTGTTTGCTCAGCTTCTCCCTCCYCCAGCCATTTAACACCAGGTATGGCATGTCCAGCACGGGACAGCTGGGACTTGACTCTCTTCCCAGGGATGCTCCTTACAAACTGTTGCACGGTGCTGGTCCTTTGCCAGTGCTGATGGATGCCACGTCCTGGCTTACTGGAATTTCAGTGAGACGAAGTGCAGGGAATGGCAGGGCAGGGCCTCGAGTGCCTGTCRCTGCCTGCTGCAGCACTGGGAGTGCCTCAAACCCTCCTCATCCACACCAGCCCACCAAACCCCTGCCCTTTTCTTATTTAAGCTTGCTTACAGCAGGAGACCAGTGCTGGGAGGTCTCAGCTTCTGGCATTGCAGTGTTTGGATGGGTACCTGAGGGGGGAGGGGGTGGTCACAGCCCCGTCCTCTTCTTGCCCCCAACAGCAGTTTTATGTCCTGAGGTCTCGAGCATTGAATGTGCTTTAATCTGAAAGAGGAGGCTGCCAGAGGTGGGCATGGACATCTCTCGGAGAGCTTTGGACAGTCCATCCTGTGTTTCTAAACTGGTTTGGAGCATTTAAAACCACGTTGAGATACAGAACTGACCCAAACTCCAGACGAAGCTGGGAAGCACCATGCAGGACTTAGGGCCGTGGCCCTCCCCCCTCCTATTGCTTTCGAGGCATTTTCTTGTAGAATTCCTATTTGTAGATTTTCAGAGCTGCTGTGGGGTCCATCGCCCKGAGAAGCCCCAAGGCAGCAGAGCACACACACATCTTATCTTTAACAGAAGCTGAACATCCACAGTCCCACCTCCCAACAAGGACTCTGAGTGGAGCTCASAGTGCAACCTCTCAGTTCACCTAAATTCTTGGAAACCCCTCAGGTTTTCCTTTAATAGAAATGGCACCAATCAGGCGATATTTTTTTCATCCTAAAGCCTCACCCCATCCCAGATGGTGCCGGCCTGCCCACGGCTGAGGAAAAGGTGTCAGCTGAAAAGAGACAGGTGGGAGAGTGGGCAGGCAGAGAGGCTGAGCAGAATCACGGCGAATTGAACTCTTTTTTCTCCTCTGTGTCTCTCTCCCAGGTCTGTGTCCCACCACCCCCACCTTCCTGGAGACTGGTGTCACCCAMAATAGCTTCGTTTTGAAAAGAAGGTGGATAGGTAAAGGAGAGAAGGTATAATTATGGGTGGAATCCGGGAATTTTTTTTTTTATCAGATTGTGACACTGTCGAACGCTTTCTGTGCAAAGTATATTGTCGAAAAGGCACTGATTGTGCTTTTCCCACCACCATTATCAAAGCTTCAGTCAGTCAAATCCTCCCTGTTATTAAATGCTGCTCTGCAAGTCTGCATTGTGAAGCTGAAGGATATAATCACAGGTGCCAGACATGGGGAGAGAGCTGATCCAAAGGTGTGAAAAAAAAAGAAAACACAAAGATGAGCTGAATAAAAACACATAAATGAGGTGTAAAAAATCAGATTACAGGGGGCAGAGAAGGTGGGAGTAAAATGAAGCAGAAAAAAAATCCATTACTGAGGCTTCTTCCCCCCCCTTTTGTTAATATAGAGGGAACTGGACAAATGCAAGTCAGCACACCAGCATATTTATCACTATTTGCCAGCCCTGCTGGAGACATGCAGAGCTTGAGGTGATTTTGGCACTTCTTGGCCGCTGCTGTCCGTGTCCCAGGGCCATCAGTGCCAGCACAGGGGCCGTGGGGTGCAGAGCCTGCCAGCCCTGCTGTCCCACAAGGAACTGGATCCGTGGTGGCTTCGGCAAAACCTGGCACCAGCAGCACACCTGGATGGTCGCTGTGGTGTCCATGGGGTTGGGTTGGCCAGAACTGGGAATTGGGAAATTGGGAATTGGGAATTCAAGGGTTTGAAATTCAGAATATTAACACAGGCTTAGGCTCTTGGTAGAATATTTGCAATTTTTTCTGCCAGAGCGAATCGGCAGAGGGGTTAGGTCTATCAGAGCTTCTGTTTCAAGGGGAGGGGGTGGCTGCATGATGCCTTCAGTCAGAAAAAAACATGTTCTGGTTGTGAAGCCAAAAAAATCCTTTGGAAATGAACTTTGCTCCAGCTCAGGGAGGGTCAAGCTGGAAGAGTTTGCTGCCACTGAGCTTTACATTCCAGGGTGTTTTCAGATCAACCCTCGTTGGGGTGGACACATTCCTGCAGAAAATTTCCATTTTGACGAGCTTGCATTTTTAGAAAACTTTCARGCAGMATTAGATGTGTCCTTTGAAGACASCTTTGAGAAACCCAGTCACCCTGATTTCCTTCAGATGTGGGTCTCTCCAGCCGATTGCTCCCACGTCCCTCCAGGCTGCTCTTGTTCACTTTACAAAACCCTCTGGCTTTTACCCAAGAGCTCGGCCACAGCAGAACTGGAACCAGTGTCCCTACCCCAGCAGCCTTGTGCAGAGCCTCCCCCAGCACGAGAGTCCTTCCTTTGGCTCAGGCTCTGCCTGTTTGTAGTGGATGTCCATGAGGACAGAACTGGTGGAAGTGCATCACGCAGCTCTTCTGTGAGAGGTTTGCAAAATCCTTGGAAAAAGAACGCTCTGAGGTCAACTGGTGCCACTCCAAACGGGGAAAGGTGGCTTATAGGGACATTCCTGGGGAGGAGGTGTATTAACAGGCAAAGCAATAGGTCACCTTTTCCATGCAGGAAATGCCGATAGCATTTTAATGGAGCTCGGGCAAGCAGTCAGCCCCGGCTTGCCGGGCAGGGATGCAGTCATGCTTATAACATAGAAAAACATAGATTGTTTTTTTTGTTGTTCTGCCCCAAGGCACTTTGGAAATTTGGCCCTATAGAGGTCAATAAGGTTGSGKTTTTTTTCTGGATTTTTTTTTCCTGACTCTTCACAGAGGTAAAGTGAGCTCAGAGAAGGATGTATGATCTCACCAGAGGAATTTCAGAGTAATTTTTGCTGGCGTGTTTTATGCATGAGGATGGGGTGAAATGATCACACAGCTTCCTTCTGCCCTTCGTAGCCACCAGTCCACCCCTTCTTGCAAACATTTTTCTTTTTGCCACTCTGGATTTCCGGGGGGGTCAGAGCATCACTTGTAAACCGAGCAGCACAGGCACTGGGGAAGGCTGATTTCGAACACGGCAGGTCATCTCTCAAGCTGGCCTGACCTCGGTTCAAATTCCACTATATTTCAATTGTTATGGATTTTCAGTGCCTCTTTTCTGAATGGGAACCTCTGAAACGAAACCCTCTGAAGTGCTATAGATCCGTTTGCAAGGTCATCGCAAAGGCAGGCGGGACGGTCGTGCCTCTGAGAGGATGCACTGCAAAGCCTCCAAGGTCTGTGAAACACTGACCCTCCAGGCACGTGGCACCGGTGTTTAGGGGCAGGTTTTCATCCTGACCCTCAGGGCAGCTGGAATATGCAAGTTTATTATGGTGTGCTCACTGTCAGTCTGGTGAGTGGGGTGGGAACAAGCAACAAGCGCTGCCCAGGACAGCGTTTCAAGGACAAATTAAAGACTTACCTGTCCAATTTACCACGGATTTTCTGCTCTCAGCTGCAGAGCAGCAGCTGCAGACTCAGTGCAGGAGAGGGCAGAGGCGTTCTGGCCCAGGAACCAGGTGCCACCCTTGGGAGACGTGACAGAGAGGGGCTCATGTTTCGAGCAGCACTGGAAATCCAGAGCTGTGGGGAAGAGTGGAGAACCTGCAAACCCCCAAAGCCCAAGCCACAATAAAATAATATCCATAGCTGGGATGGATTTGTATTTTTCAAGTGCCAAATGGGATGACGTCCAAGTTTGTAATGAAATGACATAAACCATACGCTCACCACTGACAGAACAAAATGATTGAATTTTTTTTTTTTTGTCCGGTTCCAAAATATGTTGCTTTGGGGGCATTTTCTCGATGTTATTTGCAGATTCAGCAGGTTGGCTGATGAGGTGAGAATTGTCCAGCCCGTGCTGGCTTGGCAAGATCCACCTGACCTTCTGGGAGATGCAGCCAGAGGAACAAGCAGCGTTGACATGTGTTGGTGGACATCTGCAGCCACAGGGTTGAACAACCTGGCACAGCTCTGGGTACAGCCAGGGAGAAAAATACAAGAGAGTTTTTGTTTAGAGTGCAGACTTCTGCTGTTTAAAACTGAAATCTTATTCTGCTACAAGCAATATAGAGTTCATTTCGGATCTTTAGGCCTGASTGTCTAGTGGAGAGCAGTAATACCCATGGACTTTTTTATCCCAGGGTGTTCGTGCTAATATACAGAAGTCAGGAGCAGGCAAGATTTATACATTTCCTTTCAGGTGTTTACAGCTGCAGATTTCAATGGGAAGGCTCTTCCCCAGCTTTAAAAAGAACAATCAAACAGTGTAGCAAGGGGCTGATTGCCGCTCCGTGGGGAACTGCTGCACAYATTATAGACTATCTGCCTCACACCATAATGACAGACAAGCAGATGACCTTTCTATGCTAATGATTTAGCTCCTGGATGAATTCATCCTGTGTGACACAGGCAACTTGTCTTTGCTCAGTGATGGATCACGTCATGGGATCCCAGAGCTTTCGTGTGTTGGTTAATGCTCTGTCAACACAAACCCCTGAGAGATCGTCCCAGATGTTGTGGATGACAATTAAGCTCTCTCGAATAAWAGAGATGGTGCCCAACAAGCTTCCAGGAGCTGAGGCACTCCCTGAAACACCCCTGGTCGCATCCCAGTGGGAAATGTTCCCTCTTGCCTGCTGGCTCACCTGCTGCTCGGAGCTCGGAGCGCCAGTGCAACAGCAGGGTTAAAAAAACCTACAGTAAAATGAACTGGAAAATATTGATCCAATTTGAAGCTGCATCAGGAATGCCCAAATCGTTGCATCCTAGCATTAACTAATTTTTAAATATCTAATGGTTTTATCTGCTCTGCTGCACTTCATAATGACAAATAAACGTGTTAGTGCACACAGCTCCTCCGCTGCAGATATTTTGCTTCCCTGTACCAGATACAGGTGTCCCCACTTTTCTCCCCACTTTTCTCCCCTTTATACACCCTTGGAACTGTGAGCTGAACCAAGGGGGCACACTGCCCCATCTCAAATCACTGCAGCCCTGCAAGCTGCTGCCGCTCAGACCAGTTCTGCAATTTTTTAAATAAGTCCTACTCTTTTTTTGGTTTTTTCCTTAGAGGGCTCATTTCCTTTGGGAGATGCTAAACCTTGCCTTGACTTCATAGAAMCCCAGGTTGGAAGGGACGTCAGGGATCGTCTCATCCAACCTTTCTTGGCCAAAGCATGGTCTAGATGAGGTGGCCCAGCACTCTGTCCAGCCAAATCTGAGGAGCATCCAACGCTGGGAAATCCACTACTTCCCTGGGGACATTGTTTCAATGGCTGGTTGTTCTCATTGTGAAAAATTTTCCTCGTGTGTCCAGCTGGAATCTCCCCAGGAATATCTTGTACCCATCAGCCATTGTACCCTCATCTTTTCCATGTGACTCCTTGTAAAAAGGGGATCTTCATCCTCTTTGTAGCCCCCCTTTAAACACTGGGACACGCTGATAAGGTCTCCCCTCAGCCTTCTTTCCTCCAGGCTGCACGAGCCCAGCTGCCCCCTCACACGGCAGCTTCCCCTTCCTTCGACCATCTTTGTGGCCCTTTTTGGATCCTCTCCAGCCTGTCCACATCTTTTTTTGCATGTCAGGGACCAGAACCGAGCAGAGCATTCCAGGTGTGGCTGGGCAAGTGCTGAGCAGGGTGAGATAATGACTTCTCTGTCTCTTATGGTGGTGCCCTTACCAGTGCAGCTGATCCTGGTGAATTTTTAGGGAGCTGTTGGGTGTGGGACCTGGGGACTGCTGGCAAGTTGATGTTCATCAAACCACATTTCTGTTCCCGACAGCAACAACCTGCAACCCTCAGRGGATCACCAACCAACTGCTGTGGATGCCAGAGGGCTGGGATCATTTCTCATCGTGCACCATCAGACCAAAGGAAGTCTCAGGGAATCACGGGCGTTTCAGCAGTAAAATCCTGGATTTGGTGGGCAGCCACCAGCCCTTGTTAACAGTCCTCACAGGAGTTTTAGGGTTTTGACCTCATGGAAAATTAAATCTGCCTCTTCCATCACATCCCATGCGTGGATGGAGCATGTGGCACCTGGTCTGAGCTGGGTTTTGTGCTGCCTGGGAGGTGTTGAGTGACTCCACTCCTGTGGCTCCTTTACGCTCCTGGACTCATTTCTGCAGACAAGCAGCTGTCCTCAGGCTGGCCTTGAGCCATCCTTATCCTCACATCCATCCTTTTTTCACAGAATCCCAGAGTCTCCCAGTTTTCCATGATTCCCATCTCTCTAGAGGAGACTCCCACATCCCATCTCTGCCTTACTTGGTAGCTCCTCTAGCTTTGACCTCGCACTGAACCTCACATTTTGCCCCATTTCTGCCTACCCAGGTCTCATTCTGCCTTTCCAAATTCCTGCCCATCTCCACCTTCCTGGCCCACAACAAATCCCACGGTGTCCTCTGGGGTCGGTGTCCTTGGGGAAAAAGGATTCCCTTGCAGATCCTGCCAGGGAGGGTGTGAGAGTGGTTTGGAGATGTCCTGCCTGTCATGTGCTCCTCTCACTGTGTCTCTTTTTTTATTATTATTGCTCTCACACTGCATTTTGAAGAGGTTGCAATGAGTTCATCCCCCCTCATTGCTGCACAGTGGACATTTCTGTCTGGGTGAACATGCAGAACAGATGTTTTAACTGCACGAAGGTGCCACAGAGAGGTTCAGGCCCTCATGTAAGACATCATCTCCTCTGAATGACTGCAGGAGTTCCAGGATAAGCATGAAAAAGGCATTAACTGGCTGCTGCTGCCCACAATGAGCTGGGTAGAACATCCTGGGGTGGTGCAAACCAGGGGTGCTGGGCAAAGAGAACCCAGCCCAGGCGTGGGCTCAGGAGATGCTGAGGGGTCRGGATTCCTCCTGCAGCCAAAGCTGTGAAAACTGAGGGCTCTTTTTTCCCTCATTCAGCAGATTTAAACAGAGTTTTGTGTTTTTACACAGTTGTATACAAAGTGACAATTTTTACAGCGAGGGCGGTGAGGCCCTGGCCCTGGTTACTTGGAGAGGTGATGGATGCCCCATCCCTGGGCAGATTCAAGGTCAGGCTGGATGGGGCTCTGAGTTTCCTCTTCCTGGTTTTGTTTAGAGCTCATCCAAACCGTGGTGAGACGGCTGGGTAGGTGCTCCTCAGGATTCAGTGTCCTCAGCTCAAAGCTGAAAGCCTTCATTTTTAAAAATTGCTGTCATTGAAACAGGAAAATGTACTCATTGGGTTTTCTGAAGGACAGATTCATCTGTTCTGGRAGAAGCAAAATTGCTAAAAATGCCAGGAAGGATCTCAAGGCTTTTTTCCCCGTAAATTCATGGAGAATATTTTAAAAACCAAGGAAGTCTTTTATTATGTTGATAATTTAATTTGTTTAAAACAATATTTCAGTCCAAACTAAGCCTTATCCACTTTGTAGGGGGATGTGGCGTGCAAAATATTTATCATAACCCCCACCCCCCTCATTTTTGTGCAGTCCCTGTCAGTGTTGTCAGCAGGGGCCCAGGAGTGAAGAATCTGGAAAGTGCTTCCATTTCAGATTTGTGGCACAACAGAAGAGCTTTCGTCCCCAAAATCTTGTCTACTCCCTCCGTCTCTACCAAGGGGTCTTTAAAAACAGGGCCTGCCTTTCTGATGGACACTGTGGCATTTTCTAAATGGTGCTGCCCCTCTTTCACTGGGGGTGTGACATTTTTAACCAATTAATTCAATTTGAGGGGGAAACCATGCCCTTCCTCCTCTTTGAAATAGCTTGTTTTGATTAAATTAAGATTAAATCCCTATTAATGCATTCATTAACGCTCCTGACTCTCTGTCTAACCCAAACCAAGTCCAGCTTCCCCATGAAGCCCAGCAGGAAGGACACTGGGCTGGGCAGGGGTTAATCCACCTCATCCCTAAACATGTCTGAAACTCCACTGASCTGGTGTCACTTAAACTTCCAGTCTCTGATTCCCCTTTTTTTGCCTCTCCCTGGTTATCCGCTGAGCGTCAGAGCCGTGATTCCCACGGAGCAGCACCAGCAGTGCCTGGAGCCAGCTGTGCTGCCATCACACATCTGGGCGTGGGGCTGACCCCTCAAACAGGAGCTGCTTGGGTTGGGAGGGGAGGCACAGCAACTTCTGGAGCTGCCAAGTGAGGACCCTGCAGAAGACATGGACTCTCCTAAAACATCAGGAGGTTAACCCGGGCAGGTTTCTGGTTTGGGAGGCTCACCAGACCTTGCTCCTTGCTGCTGTAGCACATCCAGAGGAGATTGGATTCCCCTCAGTTTGTGCTTCTACAGGACATTTTATAAAGGATTTCAAAGAGTTGTGTCCCTTAGAAGGGGTTCCCTTTGTGTCCTGCCCTGCTCAGGCTGGGAGAATTTCCAGTAGCCTGGGCTTGGATATCCCATACTGACTGGTTTCCCTGGGGAATGAGTTGGATTTGATGGCTGTGCTCTGAGTGCAACGGGTGAAAAACCACTCCAGGCCGGGTAATTATTGCAAATATTTCTTGTTTGTGCTACAGCACARCTCTGGTGTTTCACAGGCAGGTGTCAGGGAGGGTGAGCTCTGCAGAAATCACTGGACGCTGTTCTCCAGCTTTGTTATTAATTAATTCCTTATAAGGCCTCTTGGAGCTCAGGAGGTGCTTTCAGGAATGAGGAATGATATTCAGGTGTCTTCCAAGGATTGTTGTCAAAAGCTGGAGCACGGCTGAGGTGGCGTGGAAAGCTCCTCACAGGGGAAAACAACACAAACCCATGATCTGTGGTATGGGGTCATCTGAAGGACCAGTCAGACCGAATAGGATCAAAATTTCGATTTCTCTGGTGGAAAAAATTTGACCTGGCATTTTACACAGTCTTGGTGTCTTTCCTTTGAAAGACTCCTTTGTTCTGCAGGTCTCGGAGTGAAATTTAATCACAGCTCACGTAAATACCCATTTTTTTTGACTGGCTGGGAGCCARTCTTAGATCATGTAGATACTTACGCCCCTTTCCACTGCATACGCACACCAAGTTAAAATTATTCCTGCACTCCAAAGGGAAGATCAGGGGCATTTGCTACTTCTCTATGGCTCTGGCATGGAATGACACTGTGCTTTGTAGATAGGGCAGCAACTTCTGGACCCCAGGGGTTTGGGTTTTGCTGGTGGAGAGAGCTCATGTGCAGTTTTTGTCTCAGTGAATTGCTCAGGAACCATTTTTGACTCAGGGTTTTTAGCTGTGATAATTCCTCAGGCCCTTGGACTGGAAAGCTGCTCTCAGAGGGCAGTTTGTGGCGTGTCCTGTGCAAGTGTTTGGGGTTTGCAATTCAATTTTACAGGACTGTGAGTGGATTCTTAAGTCCCACAGCATCACTGCTGCTTCCACGTTGTTTTAAATTAGGGAGCAATGAGTAACAGACTATGAAATTCGGGGTGAATGCTAATTTAGGCTGACTTGTGTGAAGCTTTCGTGAATTGCAGACATTTCCCTAATGCCCAGTGGTTTTCCAAATGCTTGTGAGTCACAGCCAGCCACTTTCATTCACAAAAATATTTACAAGATTGGGTTTTTAACCATTTAATCAGCTCTGTGAGGGCTTGGAATGCTGTTTTCTGACTGAAGTTGCTGGAAGTATTCACACTCGTTTCGCTGGGATGTGGATCTGGCCTAAATTACTCTAACAGCATGTAATTATATAGAAATACAAAAAAAAAATGCGAAGGGCATTAACTCAGAACCTTCTAAAATGAAAAGCAAATGCTCGATTAAGATGAAAAAAGACCTAGCCTGAAAATTGCCTGTGAGACCCTCAAGCCAATGTAGTTCTGGATGTGGATGTGTCTTTTCCTGAGACACAGGAACATTTTATGTTGGTTCTTTTCTCCTCATCTCCAACAGGACCCGCTGGAAAGCGTTCAAAGGGTTTGGATTTGGGAATACAACTCGAGAGAGATGGATTAGCAGGCAAGGGGCTGGTGAGGGGTTAGGGAATCAGAGGCAACCAGGGAATATGGASTRGGTTGAAAAGGACCTTAAAGACCATCTTGCTCTCACCCACCCCCTGCCTTCAAAGTTCATGGACGCTTTCCACTAGCCCAGGTTGCTCCAAGCCCCATCCAACCTGGCCTTGGACACTTCCAGAGATCCAGGGGCAGCCACAGCTTCTCTGGGAACCTGTGCCAGGGCCTCCCCACCCTCACAGTAAAGAATTTCTTCCCAACACCCAATCTAATCCTCATCTCTGATCGTTCTCTATATACAACGATAATTACAGGTAATCAGTAAGACTGATAGAGAGTGATTATTTGGGAATTTTTTTTCCAAAGGCAGCACACTCTAAACTTTATCACGCAGGCTTGGGTGCTGCTGGMGAGGCAGATGCAGGCAGAGGAGGGGTCCCTTGTGCAGGGGAGCAGCGCAGTCCCTGGGCGACGCTGCAGCTCTGGGCCGCCTGCCCACTGGAGGGCTCAGGGATGGCTTTGGTGCCCGAAATCCCGGGATTAATCCAGCCTGACACGCACTTGCAGACAGTTCAGGGAAGTGCCCTGCTTGTCACTGCAGGCTGTCCCCTGCCAGGCTGTGCTGGGGCTGCTCCCTCCCTCCCCAGCCTCGCCGGGCGCTGCTCGGGCAAACAGCAAACTCCAGAGCTGCTCTTTATTGAAACCATCAGGCCTGGCTGAAATCTCTGCTCTCAGAGCACAGCCAATGACTTCATCCTTGGAGCTGCCTCCACGCAACCTTTGCTTCCACGGATCTATTAGGAAGCTCCCCGGGAGGGAGAGCCCAGCTGCCAAATAAATCACACATTCCCAGCAGAGAGGTGTGAGATGCTCGACAGGAACCCAAGCTGCCTGGAAGGAGGGAGGGATGGGGGATCTTCTGCAGGGATTTTTTTAAAGCTTGTCCAGGCACTGGCTGGGCCAGATCCTGTGTCAGAGCCCATCCATGTAAAGGCACCAGTTCAGGGGGGTTCTATTGCTCTGCTCCCAGTGAGGATTTGGCCAGAGCCTGTGTGTGTGGTGGATAGAAAGGAGGCTACAGTCAACTGTGGGACTTTTTATTTTCCTTTCTAATTAAAAGCAGACATTTTTAGGTTTTTTTTTAAAACACTTGCAGTGGGAAACCATAATTTAGCTTTCGAATTTCCCATTCAATACCCCCCTGATGCCTGTGAAAACATTTGAGCTGCAGGTCACAGCTTGAATCTTTACAGACAATTGGCTGGGGAAGGACCTTGAGAAACACAGGTATGGATTTGCAGAGCTTGGGGTAGGATGATGTGGGGAAGAGAAAACCCACAGACCGGGAAGCTTTTCTACAAGACAGGGCGGATAAAGCCCCCATTATCCCATTTCTTCAAAGATGGATGCTTGAGCATCAATGTTGCATGACCCAAGGGCCGTGTCAGCAGCCCATAATTCAGACTTGCTCGGACCAGAAGCCAGATTTCCACATATCTCCTTGTGTCCTCTGCATCTGCTGGACCTGACAGAGCTGACACCAAGAAAAGGGACTCACGGTGTAGAAACTCCTCTCCAAGCCCTGCCTTTGTGGTCCAGCTTCAACAAAGGCAGGATTGGCTGTGAGTGTGACACCCTCTGCCAGAAGGTGCTGTCCCAAGGTCTCCTTTCCAGAGGACAGGGTTTAAATCCCTGCTGCTGTCCCTGCAAAAGAGCAAGGGCTTGGCTGGAATTGCAGGGGTTGGTTTACATCAGTCTCCTCCTGAGAGGAGACTGGGGGAAGAAAAATGAGATGTGAAACTTGTCTTATTTGTGCATCATTCAGGACTTATTTCAGAGAGTTTGGACAGTGGGATGAGACTTTCAGCCTGGGGGCCTCTGTTTAAACTAGACCAGGTTTCTTTGCATGAAAACACAGGTGTTGCTGGATCAGGTTTCTGGTCTGGCTTTTTCCCTTGAAGACTTGCAGTCTCCAGCCACTTCAAAAGAAGACACAAAACTGGAATAATCTGATGCCATGAATTACTGGGTTTTATATCCCTCACCCCAGCTCCAGTGAAAACTTTATAACTTTTGTATCAAAAACGAGAAGAACTTCCGGCTTCCACAATTTTCCCTGCCTCAGATTCTTCCTCTCAACGAACTGTCAGTCCCTAAAAAGTCTCCCATCCTCTGGGCTTTCTCCATGCCTGGTTTTGCTCACTTTTCTGTGAACCCGTTCTGCTGCCACTGCAGAAAACCAACTGGGGGCTCGTGTTTAACGCTTCAAGGGAAGGCATCTCAGCCTCACCCTCTGTGATCCAGAAGTCCTGGCAGTCTTTGGGCAACAAGGGGCAAGAAAGGGTTGAACATGAGTGAGATCAGTAGGTAGCTGGGCAGGTCAACATAATTTTTGTCCTGGCATCAGGGATTTGCTGCTGAAGACACAACCACCCCAGAGGCCTCTGTGTTTAACCCATGGGAGGCTGGGCTGCCCAGCACAGCAGCAGACGCTGCTGGTTGATGCCCCCAGGTGACATCAAGCCTACCTGAGGTGGCCCTTACGCTCCTCAGCAGCCTCCCAGCAGCACCAGCAGCCACCCGGGCACATCCTCCCAGCCSAAACTGGGAATTTTCCCCGCTTGCTCCCGGCTCTTCCCTCTCCAGGCTGCGGCACAGAGCTCCCCGTTCGTGTGCTGTGGCCGTGCTGTCAAATGTAAGTGATCACCTTCATACTGACTGAGCTGCGTGCTCACCGAGGTGCAATATCTGATGGGCAACAGATGTCTGCTCTCGCCCAGAGTTTCCAGCCCYGCGTTATTGCTGTTATTTGCTGCGGCTCCACGCTGCCGGGGAGTGCAGGAGGGGCCAGCACTGGTGCTGCCTGCTGCATAAATGGCATCTGCGGCCTTCCTTCGGCTTTGGGGGGGGTCTGTTTGGAGTGCCGGATGATACCCGGTGCTGGCAGGCCCGGCACATCTCCTCGGAAATGAAATTGTCTCTCCCAGCAGTGGAAATTCCTGGTTTATTCTGATAGCCTTTATTCAGGCACAGCTAAGGGAGACTTGTTGCGTTTCTCAAATGTCCCTGTGCCTGCACAGTGCTGCAGAAGATAAAACAACCTGGGGATGAGGTGAGGACCTTGTCTCTCATGGWTGTGACACACCTTACCACTGTGTGAGCTGTTCGTGGGCCGAGTGGGAGCTGTGCCTCCCATGGCGTCAGCAGCTCTTGAGGCACAGAGTGTCCTGCTTCATCTTGCTCGATGGAGAGACTCAGGCGGTGCCTCTGACTCTGCTCCAGCGCTGCTGCATCCGCTTTGCTTTTGAAAAAGGCTTGTGCAGCCGTAAAATTCCGCTCCRATGCCCTCCGGGAAGCCTGGCTTAATGCCTCGTCTGAAGGACATGATATGAGTCATTAAAAACAATTTTTAGGAGTCTGGAGATGACCTATGGGGCTCCAGGAGACTGACTCCTGTGTAGCAGCCAGCAGCCAGCGTGTACCTTCCATCTCTGAGCGAGTTTGTGCCTCCCAGCTCCGAGCACTGCCTTGTCAGGCTCCCGGCACAGCAATTCTTCACCGGAGAGGACTGGGCTCACCCTGGGCTCTTCCAGGAGCTCCCAGGGGTGGGCAGTGAGCTACAGGGACAGCCATGGCTCACACAGGCTAAATTCAACCCAGACCCTGAGCCAAATGCATCCTGATCACTGCTCAAGCAGCTCCTGTTCAGCACTTCAAGCTCTTTGTGCCATGTTTCAGGAGTGCTGAACTCTCCACTCTGATATCTTCTGTGCAGGAAAAAAAGCATTTGAGCTGTCTGCAGCAGGACCCTGACATRCAGGGTAGTTGGGGAAAGACTGGACACGTGTGGCCTGGCCTCCCTCACCTCCTCTGGCCATCCCAGTGCTCCTTGCACTGGTGTGAGGAAGGCACAGCTCAGAGCACCCAGTAGGGCCACTGTGGAGGTGGCTTGGTCCCTTTACTGCTGGGAGTSAAACTCATATACAGCTTTGAAAACTCCTCTGCCCCACCCTGCAGGTGCTGTGGCACCCAGGGGCTGGGCACCCACCAGGGGCTCAGCTGGAGCTCCCCACTGAAGTGCTCAGAGCCACCCCTGGGAGCTCCTACCCCTTCCCAGCCCTACCACCCACAGCACCACCAGCAAGGGTGAGCCTGGTGCAAGGGATGAGCCAACATTTCCTGTGTGGCAACCACRGACAGGTTGTTTTGGCAGGCATTGGGGCTCTGGAGCCCTCAGGAGCTGGGACAGTGATAAAGACTGGATMCCCCTCCATGAGTTTATGATTCAGGCATTGCAGCCAGAGGAAGGGGAAAGAAATGCCAGCTCAGGGAGGCAATTTGGCTCCATGGAGACACCTAAGCCTTGTTGTGCTAATACTTGTGGTAATAGGTATTACATTGGCCCATGCAGACACAGCCCTGAAGGGCAGGGAAACAACTTCACATCTCCTTTTTAACCTCTCCCTCTTTCCCAGCCAACCCTTTTCCTGACTTCAGGCACAGTGTCTTTACTGCTGTTTGTGTTTCGCTGTAGCCTGGAGGTCCTCGAGTGCAGCTCGCTGTGCCAGGAGCCATGTGCACGTTCAGGAGGGAGACCCACAGGGAAGGCTTTAAAATCTCTGTAATCACAACAGGAAAAGGAAGCATTCCCTCATTTTGCAAGGCAAGGCGTTGCAGGGGGTTAAATTTCAGTGGCTGTTGCCCTTGGTGCCAACCTGTCTGTGGAGCTGTGTGGTGGTAGGACTTGCTCCCAGTCACCAAAGGATGCATCAGCTTCCCTGYCAGTTCTGGGTTACTTCAACATCCTGGCTTAATCCACCTGTATTCCTGGAATAGCATCCCAGGGCAGAAAGGAAAGGCTTGCCTGTGCTAGAGAGTGGCCAGAGACAGAACATGAACCTGCCTCTCCTAAAGCAAGATCTGGTGTTTGGCCACAAAAAAAATCTCAGGAAACGGCTTTTCCAATCCAGTGCATTCATCCTTGCTGCAATCTGTTCAGGAAGAGGCCTCCACTGCCTGGCAGGAGCAGCAGCACTCTTTATTTTTCAAGATGAAAAGGCTTTTCTGCAGCCCTTCTGAACAACAAGTTCCCGTGGCACAAACTCTTGTCCTCACCCAGGCTAGCCCTGAAAAGCCAAGAGCTTTTCCCATTGTCTTTGTAGGAAATACAAAAGGAAAGGGCATCTTTCTACAACCTCTGGACAAAAAGTCTCTGGGAGCTGCTGAGGTGCTGCTCAAGAGGCACCTCAGTCACAGCTTTCCTGCCAGCCTGGCTCCCTGGAAGTTCAGGAGCTGTGCTCAGGATCAGGCTCCCTGCAGCCTCAGATTAATACTCTCAATATTAATAATCGATTAATATCAATATAATGATAGCACTCAACAGGGGTGAGCTGCTCAAGCTGAGCCCAGCCCAGGACATGAGCGTGCCTATCTCGTGGTGGTCCTTTTTGCATTTTATGTGCCATTTAAGAATGGACTGTTCAGATCCTGTGTCTTCCACAGTCCTCTCTTAGCAGGAGAAACAGGCCCCAGCTCCTCTGGCCACATCCAGGGCTGGCTGTRCATCCGTGTCACAAAGGCATTTGCACCTGGAGTCCTGCTGTGACCAGATTAGAAGGTCTCCAAAGCACAAAAGCCTCTTGGTCTCTCTCCTAGGCTGGGCCTGTTTCCAAGGTAAATGCAAGTATTTGCAGGCAGGCTGTGGAAAYGGATGCCTTACCCACTCTGGGGAAGAGGAGAGAGGTCTGGGGAAATATTACAAATTCCTGGCTTGAATGGCTGTTCCTGTCTTTTCCAGGGGCTGACTCAGAGTGAGGATGAGGAATCCCAGGAAAGGGGCAATCATAATCTGAGCTCCAGCAGCATGACCACCGAGGTGCCCCAGTCCCTTTTAGCACCCATACCTGGGCTGCTGGACATCACTTTAGATACAGGAGAGGAAAAATCCCACAAGCTCTCCCAAAATGTCATAGAAYCATGGAATCACAGAATGGGTTGGGTCAGGAGGGACCTTAAAGATCATCTTGTTCCACTCCTTGCCATGGGCAGGGACACCTTCCACTATCCCAGGCTGCCCCAAGCCCTGTCCAACCTGGCCTTGGACAATTCCAGGGATCCAGGGGCAGCCACAGCTTCTCTGGGCAACCTGTGCCAGGGCCTCCCCACCCTCACAGGGAAGAATTTCTTCYCAATATCCCATCTAACCCTACCCTCTGTCAGTGGGAAGCCATTCCCCCTTGTCCTATCACTATCTGCCCATATAAGAAATCCCCCTCCTTCCTTTTTGTAAGCCCCATTAAGGTACTGGGAGGCTGCAAWAGGAACCCAAAGCAATATTTCCATAGTTTTCTCCAAGGAGTTTAGGAGTGTAGAAAGTCATTTCTAAATAGCCAGGGGAAGGGGGAGAGGGAAAGAGACCACTGTCCATATAATCACAGAATATCYTGACCGGGGAGAGACCCACAAGGATCATCAGGTCCAAGTTCCTGTTGGTTTGGTTTGTGTCATGGATCAGGTCCTGCCCTRGCCAGATCCATGTGCTCTGAGCTTGGAGGCACCCCCAGGACCTGAGCTCCAGGTCCTTGGTGGGTTTTAGGGCATTGGGGCTGCTGATGCTGCAGGACAGCTCTTCCTTCTGCTGTCACTTCAGCAGAGTGAGGAGCTTTTGTTTGAAAGGTTTTCTCAAACATTAACTCTCAAAAAAGAAGGGGTTAAGTTGGATTTTTTTGGTGATTCTGTTAAATATTTTTATATTACCACGAGATCCTGGAAGTCCCTCCAACGGCAACAGGTTCGGTCCCTTCTCCTGCAGTAAAGTCTGCACGAATAATCTCTGACGTTGGTGCACATGGCATATCAAAGGGATTTGGCCTGGTCTGGGAAATATATTCTGTGTTAACCTCCCCCTCACCTGTAAACCAGATGAAAAAGCATCCACAAACACAGCAACTGTTTGATGTTTCTCCCCCGAATCAAAAGGACCTGTCTCCACGGTCCTATTATCTCCTCTTATTAAGTATGTTTTCATGCTGTGCTTTTTTTTTCCTTGTGCCCACAGTCAATAACAATTTAAATGATACTCTTTGATGACCTTTGCTCACATCATTTATTTCCATCTCTTTATCTGATTTTGCCAACAGGACCTAATTTGAAAGAGGCTGCAGTTCAGCGGCAGGAGGGATTTAAACACTGTTCAGACTGACATTTTTCCCTCATCTCGCATCCCGTGGGGTACCTGATTGCAAATTTATAATACACCAGAGGTCTTGCCATCAGAAGATACAGACTTACAGTAACAGCAACTAATTTAAAAAAGATCTCCAGCGCATCAGTGTCTGGGGCTGGTTTACACAGACTAATTAATCCTTATTTGACCTGAATTAACTCTTAATCTGTGTGAAATGAGAGCGCTTTACTGGGATATAGGAAATTTTAAAAGATGGGAAATCCTTTTGGAACAGGAGGTTTCTGCAGCTGAGTGACTTGTGGATTAAAATACTTGCTGGCTGCTGCTGTGAAAAATTAGCCACTTCATTTTTTGTTTTCTTTTCCCACCCCCCTCTTACAATCCAGAAAGGAGAGGGGAAGAAGATTTTTTGCCACCAGCAGAGCAGAACAGTCATCTTTGCTGTTTCCCACTGATATCTTGAGTTTATCAAAGAAATCAGCAGTCTGGCACAAGGGAAAAAGCTCATTTCGGGACAGATCCTCCCCCTGGCACCCCCAGGGGACACAGTCTCCAGGTGAGAGGTGTTTCCTCTGCTCCTTGGGAGCAGCACCTTGATCAGTGTCCATGGACATGTYAGGGGCTAGCCAGCACTTTGGGAAGCTATGGAAAAACACGAATGGCTGGAGAAGGCTGGACYTGTCCATGTAACCTGGTGTTTTGGTTGGAATGTTTGGCATGTTGTGCCAAATGCTGCTGCTTGTGGAGATGGAGACTCTCAGAGMTCATCCCTCCTTGGCACTTGTCTGTATTTCACTGTGAAAAGATGGTCAAGGGATCCCTGGGGAGGATCAGCAGACTGGGTAACACGGCAAGGAGCCAGCCAGGACAGGTGAGACATCTCTCCCAGTGCCAGGAAAGCAACACCTCCCCCTTGTCCTTTCTTCTTGTCCCCTTTAATTTTCCCAACYCTGCTTAGCTGTGATTTACTCTGAAACTCCAGCCAATTTGGGACCACCACGCCTTATCTAAATACCCAAAACAAAGGGCAGGATGCTTTCTCCAATTCCTGARGTGTCCAAAGTCACCCAAGATACCTGAGGGGGAAGCAGGGTGTAAGTCTGTCACAAATGAGTGTTTTAGGTCACTTAAAGCATCACCAGCAAAGGCATTGGCAAAAGCAGGTTTGATATAAAAGTGAAAGCACGAGACAGTTCATGAGCAAGGTTCACTCTACTGCTTACCAAATGGTTAAAAAAAAAAATCAAACTAAAATCTAAAATCAATCAATGTAACACCAGAATAAGCCCAAAAATTATCTACATGAAGCCTGAGGGGTATAGGAGTTAGGGGTGAGGATAGGCAGGGTAAGGGTAAWAAGGAATGAGGGTGACTCTCTGGTTGAGGCACAAGGTTCAGAGTGGATCCCTTTGSCAAACTGAGCCCTGGACTTGACCAACAGTTTAGGCCTAAAGGTTTAACAGCATTTAAACTTAACAGCACTTCATCAATAGCTGAAGTTAAACAATTAACAAAGGATTCATACAGAGTTTACTGTAGCACAGCAGTAACTCACAGGCCTAATTTACTTACAAATCAAAAGTACTTCATAATTAGGAGAGCAATATTCATGTACATTTGCTGTGGTATGTTCACAGTTACACACACACAGACCTAAAGAGTCTGTGCAAGGTATGAACCTGTGRAAAAATTCCCCTCAAATTCACTGGAGTGCTCATGTCCGATGCCTTTGGATCTTCCCAAAGGGCAAAGGGCTGAGCCTCGAGGAGCAGGGGATCAGCCCAGGATCCCTCACTGTCGTTCAGCAGGTCCTCCAAGACCAGCAAAGCTGAGATTGCCTGAGCTGGGAGAGGCCCCAGCAGGGGGAGGTCACTGGTGGCAGCTGCTGCAGCCCAGGAGAGCTCCGAGCTTGTGGGGTCACCAGGGATGGGCTTTGGTCACAAAGGATGGGCTTTGGTCACAAAGGATGGGCTTTGGTCAGAGGCATTCTCCATCCTGGCCCCAATTCAGGTCGGTGATTTTCTTTGAGATTTTGATAACAAAATTGTTATTCCACTTGGGTTGTTATTCAGGCAAGAAAAATAAGTTTCCCAGGCTGTTGGTTAAAAGCAGGAGCTCGTTGGCCAGCAGCRCTTCCTGGGAGATGCCAGTGCTTGTGACAAGCCCAAGGGGAGCCCAAGGAGGGGGGGAAGGATGCACAGCACAGACCCCCAATCCCCAGCACAGCAGGACCTCCCTGGCACCCCTGTGGTGCTGCTGTGAGCATTGTCATTACTGCATGAAGTGTCCCCTGCCCCAGCCACGGGGAGAGGCGTTTCAGGAGATGCCAGCACACTGCACAGCAGAGCTGTCACCCTCCCCAGCCAGCGAGCTGGAGAAGGCTCGAGGTAACCATKTAAAGGTTAGCCAGTGCTGCTGGTGTCTGTATTTGCAATTAGCCCCACTTGTTGGCTTTGAAGGCTTCAGCATGGAAAATAAATCAACGTGCTGCTCCATCGCTCAGTGGCGCCCGACGTGACACGCTCGCGAGAGCACACGATTGTAGGGATAAGGGTCTAGTCATAAACTGTGCACCATTTCCCAGTCAGATCTCTGACCTCAGACCGCATTAATGTTGTGCCATTTTTAGGTCCAGTGCCAATCTCTGTTCTCGCAGCATATCATCATTGCAATGCCCGATTTACACTCTGAATTATGGTAATTTATTGTAATAGCGTGGTTTGACCTTTCCAGTATTTCCTGTTTTTATTGGCTGGACGTTGCACTGCTTTCCCCAGGGGTTAGTGGGATTTTGGGGGTAGAGGAGGAGGTGAGCGAGCCTGTGGGAGCACCCAGTGCTGAAAAGGGCAAAACACAAGAGCATCCTGCTAATCCAGGGGCTGGGGGCAACACACGGAAATTGAAAGGTGACATTTGTGACATCCCCCACGCCAGGAACAGAACCAACGTGCTGTCAGCCTCAGAGAGGAAAGGGCATCTTCGGGAACGGCTGGAGCAACGTCCATGAGCCTCCACGCGTGGAGCAGGGCTCTGGGAAGGTTTCTGTCTCACAGTCACCGGCAGGGAGGTGTTGATGGGGCCGGCACAGGGCAGTGCCCCTGAGAGTGGACGAGCCCATTTCCAGAGGAAATGAGCTTTGGGARTTGGAGTGTGCCCTGATGAGGGAGCAGAAATGTAAAAGGCCAGGATGGAAAGTGCAAATGTAATCCTAATTGTTTCTCTCTTTGTTGCCCTCTGCCCAGAAACACTGCTTCTCCAAGGTAGGATTTGCAGGCGTGAGAAAAGAAGGTGATCGCTTACTAGCAACGGGAAAAAAAGAGAGAGAGAGACAGAGAAAGAAAACCCAGAAACACTAAAATAATCCCCTACAACAAAAAGCTTTGATAAAAGCAAAGCTGAGCCTGAGGGTGATGTTACTTTTTCACCCTGTTCTMCAGGACTGAGTTTGTTCCAGAGGACCCAGCCTTTCCTTTCAGGTTTGGAGTGGGTTGTTTATTTTCTTAAGGACTGCCCTTCGGCATTCCTTTTGAAATGAGTGTTTGTGCCTGGCTCTGGAGAGGAACAGCAAAATCAGGCAGCCAGTGCTGCCTTCCAGGGAGCAGCATCTCCTGGGTTTGCTCTGCAGCAGTGAGAAGGCACTGCCGAGCTGGGCTGGGGCTCCAGCCCTCCAGAAAGCTTTTGGAAACTTTTGCTAAGAAGGACTCAAACAAATATCGATCTAATCCTGCCCCAGAGTGGGGATGGCTGCTGGTACAAAGCTTTGATGGGAAGCAAGTATGGAAAAATATTATATACATATATATAAAAATTATATATTTTTTATGTATWGAACATTATAGAGAAAGAGAGATAGAGGTATAAAAATGCAAGTATAGAAAATACTTCTTTCCTCTGGAGCCAGACTAGGAGAGCTGGGGGTGTTCAGCCTGGAGAAGAGAAGGCTCTGGGGAGACCTTAGAGTCCCTTCCAATGCGTAAAAAGACCCCAGGAGAGCTGGAGAGGGAYTTTGGACAAGGGCCTGGAGTGCCAGGACAAGGGGGAATGGCTTCCCACTGCCAGAGGGTGGGTTTAGGTTGGATGTTGGGAAGAAATTCTTCCCTGTGAGGGCAGGGAGGCCCTGGCACAGGTTGCCCAGAGAAGCTGTGGCTGCCCCATCCCTGGAAGTGTCCAAGGCCAGGTTGGACAGGGCTTGGAGCAACCTGGGATAGTGAAAGGTGTCCCTGCCCATGGCAGGGGGTGGGATAAGATGGGCTTTAAGGTCCCTTCCAACCCAAACCATTCTGTGATTCCATGAAAAATAAAGAAGCAAAGCAGGTGCTGAGAATCTCTGTCCCTGGAAGTGAGGGGAAGGTGTASAACAGGTTGGAAACACCACAGGACTGGACTCATCCTGTACCTCCCTTGGACACTCGTCACACTCATCATGAGTTACAGGAGCGTGAATTTTGCTCCAAACCAGAGGCAAACCCAACAAATGTGCCTGGAGAAGCCCTGCTGGCAGCGTGGTCCTGCTGAAGGCTGCAGGGAGAGGGAGGGATGGTGCAGCCAGGGCTGGAGTGGGGCTGGAGTGGGGCCGGAGTGGGGCTGGAGTGGGGCTGGAGTGGGGCTGGAGTGGGGCTGTGGCACCACCGGTCCCAGGCAGCAGAGGGAGGCCAGGGTGATGGATTAGCACTGACATCCAGGGAGACCACAGCACGGATATTGTGCATCCACGGAATTGCATTTTCAGGTGATTTGTTGTCTCTTGAGCCATCCAACTCACCTCCTCCAAAGAGTGAATTTACGGTGTTTACCCAAGGCGATGGGTCCGGGGCAGAGACGAGGGGCACTTTCCTGGTGAAAGGTCTCCCTTCAGCTGCAGCTGGTGGACACACAATTCCTCTTGCTCTGTGTCTGCACCAGGTGTTTTGTAACAGGCAAACATCCATCATTCCCAATTAATCCCAAAGGCCATTTCCATTACCCCTCGGTGGAGAAGTTTCCTRGCACTGAGCTTCGGTGAAATATTCCGAGGATCTCGTACAAGATTATTCCCTCCTAATAGCAGTGAGCACTTTGTACCTCCCAGACAATGTTTAATTCCGTTGTCTCTAATGGGATTGTACTCCTAGGGGCTGAGTTCCTCCCCTGGCTTTTCCCAGCAAGCTTGACACTCCACAGTCACACAGTCCCTGGGCTTTAGCTGACACTTCTCTACAAGTCATTCCTACAACATTGGCAGGACTTATGAGCCTCTGGGACTTCTGCCCTGTGTCAAATCTGGTTAAAATTGCTCAGAGCTGATCTCTCCTAAGGAGTACTGGTACCCACAGGCAGCTCCCTTGCTACCTGGATGCATTTGTCTTTTAAGGTGTGACAAAACATTTTAAAAGTGCTCTTTGRTCTGATCACACTGATTCGATAAGGTCACTCGTGTTTCCCGTGGGGTCCTGATTTGGGACCTCATGGGAAATTCGCTGSTTAAATAAAAAAGGCTGCTGGGGGTTTTGATCCAGGGAGCTGTTCTGTAGGTCCTGACCACTGCCCTCAAAGCTGGCCAGTCCCCCTCTACATGGTGAGGAATTAAAATACAGTAGATCCATATTGTGATTTTGTGCTGACAAAATCACTGCCTGTTGGAAGAGAAGCTGAACCAGAGGTGGGCATTCCCAAGTTCTCAGCATTCCAAGCAGTCTTTAAAATAAAAAAACCTGCGTGTAGTGTGATTTTATTGTACATTTTCAATCCGTTCAGCCAATGAAATACACACGCTTTGTACACACAACCACCTTCATTAGTTAGATATGCAAATGGTTACTTAGAAATGCTGAATATCTGCAGCCAGTGGTCTCAAACCCCTCCACAGAGAGGCACAGAGCTCTGCACACACATTTTGTACGYCGGGACCTTTGGAAACGGCTCCTCTTCAGCTGCCACTCGCACTCTGCTTCTGAACTGGGATCGTGCACAAATATTTTTCAAGTCATTGTTTCAACATTTTCACGCTCGCTTTTCAAGCAGATCGTCCTCTGTGATCACAGACAATGGCAGCAATTGTTCAGTGGTCTCTCACTCTAATCGAGTCAATTTGCTTTGCTGGGATTTCCCTCTCCCCTGCATTCGGCGCTCAGGACCGAACAGAGTGAAGCAGATCTAATTAACTTTTCTCCAGGGTATTGACTGTCTGCAAAGGAAGAGGAAAGCAATGAGGAATACATTATGAGAGCCTATTCACTGCCAGCTCGCACGCAGGAGCACATCTTCCTCTTGCAAAACCGAGGTTTACACAAATTTCCGTCTTTGATTGTATTTCCTSCTGCACGGAGGCACCAGGGGCTGTGTGAACTCCTACGGGTTCTGGGAGCGGAGTCGAAAGGAAATAAAGCAGAAGTGCTCTGTATAAACAGTGGAAATTAGAAATTTCTAATTAGCTTTTATTCATTAGGAGGATGAGAAGCGAAATGTACTGTATGGGGTGTGTTGTGCTCTCTCCTTTAAGATACAGAAGAGCAGATGCTGCCTTCATCTCCCTGGAGCACTGTGGGGATAGTGAGGACTTCACATCCRTGCAAGGCAAGTCCAAAGTTTGGAAAATCACGTGGGCACAAGAGGCACAGGCAGGGAGCCGCTGCAGGGTGGCAGTGGGTGCAGGGAGGCTGGGCTGGCCGCGGTGCCACCTCTGCCACTTCAGCTGGAGAGGGTGGCAGGGATTCCCATCTGTTTGGCTTTGGGTGTGGCTCAAGCCCACAAATTCCTATCTGCATAATTCGAAGAATAACACCCAAGCTCAGTGCCTCAGTTTCCCCAGTGAAAGCCGTAGTGACCCGAGGGTTTCACTCGTGGGTGTTGGCCCACAGCAGGGTAGGCTGCAGTGCCCATCCACGTGCCAGGGTGATAAGAACATCCCTGGGCCCGTGGATCATCCCTGTGGGATGGCAGCAGCCCTCGTCTCAGAGAGTGTTTGCCAGGGAATTTCTTGTGGGAACGGCCACGAGGGTGCCACAGGCATTGTCACCTTGGGCTAACAGGAATCTGTGCTTGTAATTGAAAGCCACTGCCAGCTATTGACACAAACTCAAAAGGACTTTCCTGGCACCCTTGGAATTCTGGAGGGAATATTTGCTTGCAGGGTGTGCAGGCTCCTCCTGCTGTAGCGTTGCCACAGGGTCACCTCTGCTTTGGAGAGCTGGACCCCTCGAGGCAGGGAGAAGCTAGAGGGAAGCTGAAATAGGGTTGCTTTGGCTCTGTGAACCTTTACCTCTCTCCCCTCTGAGGCATTAAGCAGTCAGCAAGTCCTTCTGACCACTAGGACGAGATAAATGAGGATGGTGTGTCAGGCTGGCCAAGGTAGCCCGCGAGCATCTGGGAGCTATTTTCAAATGTCAGAAGTTAACAAGGCACTGGCTCTTCTGCTAAATTGAAATCCTTTCTGAACGTCCCCGCTTCTGACACAATCTGTTGATTGTCATCTTTATTACACCGTGTGCAAATAAATACATAATAGCATCTTGTCAGAACGCATTGCCAGTCAAACGGCGCCCRTGGTCTGGATGTCTAACACGGGCTCAGTGCTTCCTGACAAATGCATTTCCCGACCGATTTCTGCAGGATGAGCACCCTGGCCTTGCAATTTGTTCAGGGGTAGGGCTGAGATGGGGAGAGGATCAGGGGTGGGGAAGGGAGAGGGAAGGGACATAGTCAGCAGCTGCATCAGCACTGCACCAMCTCAGATTACAAGAGACATTGAAGGTGCAACCAGAGCAGAATATTCCTCTTCTGGGCACTGCTGTGAGCAGCACCAATGCTCCCAAAATATTCTGCTGGTGCAGCATCACCTGTTGAACACCAGGATGTTCCACAAACCTTTAAACTCCCCTGTGTGCTAACACCTTCTCTTAGAAGGCCAGGCTGGTTGTCAGGGAGCTGCAGCAGTTGCAGTGCTCTTTGCATCACACCAAGTTTGTGTGGGCTCTCGGTGCCTCCAGCTCCCTCTGCCCCACTGGGCTGTTCCTGCCCTACAGCCCCACGGGGCCATTCCAGAGGCAAACAGTCGCTCAGGCAGTGGAAAAGCAGGAATCACTCACCCTGGGATACAAAGGGGAGTGATGAATCTGCCTGGTGTTGGCAGGGCAGAGGATTTCACTGGAGGGTGGCTCAGTGAGATGCCCCAGGGCAGACAGACCCTGCCCTGTGCTGGCTCTCCCTGAGCCCTCRGCACTGAGGGGGCACCACCAGCACTGCAGCCCCAAAACCGGGGGGAAAACACTCAGAACAAGACTTTCCTGAAAGGAGAAAGGCAAACAGTAACAGATCACCCCCCACTACCTCTCCTACACCAATACAAGGTATATTTGCTGTCAGCAAAGTGTTTTACGGTTCCCACCTCGTTCCTGCTGGTTTGACAGCGYTTGCAGCTCACCCTGCTGAGCTGGCTGGGCTGGGACTGCCCCGGGAGGGAGTGACCAGACAGGCTGAGCCGTGACCCTGGGATGGTTTGGGAACGCCAGGGGCTGGAGCCCTGAGGAAAGGCGGATATAAGGRTGGAGAAGCACGGAGCAGCTGCTGTGTTCCCTTCCTCTCCGTGGGCTGAAGGGATTCCTGCGCATGAGGAGGAGCAGCTGCTCACACCAGCGTGTGTTTGCACCCTGCCTTGCCTCTGCTCACATGAGCGGTGCTGAATTAATCTAAGACACCCACAGCAGCAACAGTTACTCACTGCAATAATTACCTGGATGCTGAAGCACGCCCTATTTACATTCCAATACACTCGCTTCAATATGTTGTGTCACTGCACTTCATAAATGGAGCACGAGGTGGTTTATAGGCCAGGGCTGCGCTTTTATCAGCTTTCTGCTGCACTTATCAATGAAATCATTAAATAATGAGCAGGTTGGCTTGGCTCTATTAAATGCCAGCCTTCAGCCCCATACATGCTGTAGTTTCTGCCCTGTGTGCTCCCCTCTCTCTGCAAGCACCAGAGCTGGGAGAGGTGCTGGGTGAAGCTGGTTCCTGCTGCATGGCAGAGCAGGGGCTTGGGATGTTCCTGTGATGACCTTCTCCACGCCTGGGCAGGCAAAGCTGCAGCCTCGCTCTCCAGACTCCATTTTAGTATGAGTTTTGCCTTCAGCAACTCTCTGGGTGCCTTTTTCCCCTATAGGAACCTTAATTCCAACACCAGAAAAAACATCCTGGAGAATTGTATTTCACAGAATGTCAGAATGGTTTGGGTTGGAAAGGACCTTAAAGCTCATCCCATTCCACCCCTGCCATGGGCAGGGACACCTTTCACTATCCCAGGCTGCTCCAAGCCCCATCCAACCCAGCCTTGGACACTTCCAGGGATGGAGCAGCCACAGCTTCTCTGGGCAACCTGTGCCAGGGCCTCCCCACCCTCACAGGGAAGAATTCCTTCCCAATATCCAATCCAATCCCAATTTTCTTTCCTTTGTTGCCACTAAATGCCAAGAGGTTTTGCCACAAGCAGAACATGTGGTTTTGTTGTGAATGTGTTATGAGATATTTGGCCTCTCCTTGCCTCACATATCCTTTTGGGTGAAACAAGGTGAGCAGAAGGGATACAAGGAGAAATCAGTGTTCCCATGACGTTACTGTAGGGTGCCACTGCACGTGGCTGGAGGAAGCTTTATCACACCAAGATTAACAAATAAATGTGTCCTGGGGCTGCTCCAGGGCACAAGAGCTGACATGGCAGGGCCCAAGGGTGTCTGCAGCCTGTGAAATGGGGCGGTGGGTGCAGCACTCCTGGTGGGGAAATGCTCTGTGACATCCCAGCTCCAGGAGTGCCGAGGCACTGGGAGCACACTCGGCACACACAGACAGGGCTGAGCCCACCTGAGTGCTCAGGGCTGTGCCCATCCTGCTCACCCACTGTTGAGAAGAGTCCCCGAGGGCACAGACTGATGGGAATGTGGGTCCCCAACTCCTCTGGTCCCTCAGGCTCACCCAGCTCCCCACAACCATCACACAGGTTCCTCGTGGCTTAGTCCGTGAGCAGCACAAGGCTGTGCAGCAAAACCCTCCTGGCAGGAGAGCAGCGCACCAAAGGCACCTTTTAGAGTGCAAAACATTAATTTTTTTAGGGCAATCTTCCTCCCCAGGAACGCCATAATCTCCTGCTGAGGGAGTGAGGGCAGCACCTGGCCCTGGCTGGGCTGGCTCACCTGGACGTGGTGCTGCTGTTATCCTTCTTCATCCCTTGGAAAGCGCCTCGGGATGACTTGGCAGGGGCAAAGGTGTTTCTCCAAATGCCAGTCCCCTGATCCTCTGCCTTAGAAAAGCTTCACTAATTAAATTACAGTGGCCAGCTGCAGGGGTACTTTTCCTGGCTGTCAAAAGCCTGGATGATCCGAGGGCCCCAGGCAAAGCCGAAGGTGTTTGATCCAGCAAGATATTAAGTGCCAGGAAATATCCCGACAAGACAGAGCTGCAATGTGCTCAGTAAAACATCCTGGTTTTCCTCTGGCACTGGGAGAGCATGGAGACAACCTACAGCTGTTTCTGCACCTGACTCAGCTAAGTGGGCAGAGAGCAGGAGGTGCAGGGCACTGCTCCCCTCAGTCCATGGGGTTGGACACGCTGCAGGAACCAGGGCATTTCCAGCTGGAGTGGCAGGGAGGCAGGCCAGAGGAAAGCAGTGCTTGCTCAGCCTCTTAGCACCTGGAAGGCCATGGAAGTGTTGTTTCTGGTGCCAAACCCAGGGTTATATAACTGGAGTTATTTCTTGTGTTTTGCTGTCCACACGTTGTTTCTGCTGTGAGAGTATCAGGGTGTTTTGCTGCTGATTTTAGGGAGGAAACAAGCACTTTGCAATCTGTCAAGCATTAATGCTGGGTTAGGATAGGACTATAACCTCTGTTTTGTGATAGGGACACTGAGCCAGGGTTTGAGAACCCAGGCTACGACACCATGGCCAGTCAGTAGGAAAACTCCTGGATTAGCCCACACTTGCAAAGGAACTTTCTGTCACTGCATGGGGAAAGAGGACTGGATTCAGGCTTTTCCCAAATATCCTCTATAACCCTCAGACCTCCTCTTTCCTGCCTGTAAAATGAGTTTAAACCCTTACTTTATTTCTCCAAGCTTTGCCCTCGTCCTCTCTCCAGAATGCAGACCCCATCAGAGGAGGAGTGTGGGTCTCACACACCCTCCAGGGTGCTGAGGAGCCCTGATGTCCCTCTGTATCCTGCATTTCCAGGCTGGAGCCAGACCAGCAGTTCCCTGGGACTGCTTCAGACAATGGCAGCACTGACGTGAGAGCAAGCTTTATCAACCCACATCGTGCCAGAATTAATGGCTGTCTTAATAAAAGCAAGTGAGATCATCACTCTTGGCTTAATTTTTCCTTTCTATTGCCTTTTACATGTAGAAGTAATGATCAGCTGCTTAAATGTCTCCAAAGCCAACACTTAAGGACGTGTTCCAATCACTCTACTGAATGGCAGTGTCATTTCAGAGGGAGTTTTAGGACATTCCTGGACCAAAAGGAGAAGTTCCTTTTAGGACTGGCACCCCCACCCTTCAAGACTTGTGAAACCAAGTCCCACTAAAGCAGGGAGATGCACTGGGCCTGTGGCTGGGTGCTCACTGCAGGGTCAGGCCAGAGACAAAGGGTTGAAGACAAAGGCAAAAGTCTTGGTGCCTTTCTGTGCAGCCCATGTTGAAATAGAACCTCCACAAAGTCCCACACACAGCTCAAGAGATTCCTTGGACTTCCTAATGATCTTCCAAGAGAAGGGACCAAAGGCTTTGTTTCCTCTTGCTCCCCAGATGGATTTCTAGACACTGTGGGGTTTCCACTGACACACTCCACCTCATAATGAGCATCAGAATCAGCCACAAATGTTGTTGAAATGTGACTTACATATACAAGAACCCAAATGCAAATGAGGTTCAACGTGATTCTAATTCTTAAAGGCCTGTATCACTTTAAAAAAATGAATTTTAGGCTCTGAATCACCTCCCAAACACATCTCTCTCCCTCAGGTGTCACTCATGAGCAGAAAAAAAATGAGTTCCCCGTGACCGACTGTATTTGTAGTGGACTCACCAGCAAAATTATGGTTTAAGGGGATAGACAAGATTTAGCCCTTCACTTGACCCCTCTATTTTTTATAGGGTGTGTGCCAAGTACAGGGTGTGCTGACCCTGAACCTGCTGCCCTGAGGGGGCCTCCTGCTCATGGCTCCATCCCAATGCCCAGAGAAGGAGAATCACAGGATCACAGAATGGTTTAGGATTGGGAGGGACCTCAAAAATCATCCCATTCCAATCCAGGGCCACCTTCCACCAGCCCAGGTTGCTCCAAGCCCGTCCAGCCTGCTCAGGGTCTGCCCATTGCCCTGTGGTAGCACAGACACAGATATTAATAATTTTCCTTTCTCCACCTACCACTAATCTGCAACCTGTGTGAATTCAGAGYGGGCCATGGAATGCAAAACACTAATATCAGCAGTAGAATCATCCAGATTAGGTAYATTTGTCAAAAGAATGGTGTGGGGGAAAGCTGTCCCACATAGCTCAGGTGGTCAGCGAGCAGTGCAGAGCTCAAATGCTCCTGTGACATCACAGCCCAGGACACAGCCCTTCCCCACACCTCTGGAGAAGGTCTAGAAACCTTCTAGGGGCTCCAATGAAGCACATCTTCCTGGGATCCCCTACAAAAGTCTCCCTGGAGTCAGTGAGGTTGATGAGATTGGTGCTTGGCACAGTGTTGGTGGTCTGCTCTCCTGAGACCCCACCTGGGTCCCCACTGCATCCACTTTGGGGTCCCCAGCACAGGAGGGACATTGGCCTGTGCGAGACGGTCCAGTGCCTAAAGGGGCTCCAGGAGAGCTGGAGAGGGACTTGGGACAAAGGGATGGAGTGATAAGACAAAGGGGAATGGCTTCACAACGACAGAGGGCAGGGTTAGATGGGATAGTGGGAACAAATCCTTCCCTGTGAGGGTGGGGAGGCCCTGGCACAGGCTGCCCAGAGAAGCTGTGGATGCCCCTGGCTCCCTGGAAGTGTCCAAGGCCAGGCTGGACAGGGCTTGGAGCAACCCAGACTAGTGGAAGGTGTCCCTGCCCATGGCAGGGGGTGRGACTGGATGRGCTTTAAGGTCCTTTCCAACYCAAACCRTTCTGWGATTCCACRKTTCTRTRATTCTAGGAGKCTTTGGAGATTCTYAGGGGTGCAAGCAGGGTCCAGGTTACCCAGGAACTACATCTGGAGGCTACAGAGCCACAGCTCACCCTGCAGGTGACACCAGCAGAGAGTGGGTGCTGAACCCTTGTGCCACGTTCAACCACCCTGCAGAGCTTTCCTGCTGGGGAGGAGCTGTTTGAGCCCAGCCCCACTGGGGCAGCTCCTGTGAACCTGCTGTGTTCAGCTCGTGGGGTCTTACACAGAAGCTTCAAAGAGGAGGAGATAGTTTATTGTGGATTGTCCGGGTTCTGCAGGCAGGGATGGAGGAAAAGGCTCAGATCTGAAGCCTCGAGTTCACCGCGTTGGTAGGAAAAGTTAGAAAGGGAGTGGCTTTCWGTGAACACCTCCCAGGAGGTTACTGGCAACAGTGAGAACTTGTTTGTTTATTATTTACAGAGCAGGTTCCCCACAGAGGTGTTGGGTGCCCCATCCCTGGACACGTTCAAGGGCAGGCTGGATGGGGCTCTGAACAACAGTCTGGTCTTAGTTGAGTCCCTGCTCACTGCAGGGGGTTTGGACTGGATGAACTTTAAATTTCCCTTCCAACCCAAACCTTTCTGTGATCCTTTGGGAAGGTAAATGAGGGCCTGTAATCCATTCCTCCTTCCCTCTTCCCCCTTCCCTCCTGCAGTGAGGGACTGCGGGGCCGATGCAGCCCAGCTGGGCCCTGCTCCATGGGGCTCCAGGGGCTGCAGGGTTGGCACTCTGGGACACCTGGCAGAGCCCAGGCTGTGCAACATCTGGAAAACCAAAAGTTTGCCACCCAGAGCGGGGACTCAGCAGGTCTGGGATTTGCCTTCTGGTCCGAGACCTTTCGGGAYGGGGTCTGGGACGGAGCAATCCTTCCCTCCTCTGCTTCTGTCCTTGCCTTGGCGCGTTTGCTGGGGCCRGGCTGGCTGAAGTGCTGGCAATTCGGGAAGGCTGCATTCTTCCAGGAGGAAAAACCGGGGGAAGCAGTCACATCTGTGAAGCCTCCAGCCCGTGTCAGCTGCAAGAAGTGTTCAGCAGCAGAAGGGGAACTCGGTTTTGTGGTGAAAGCCCCTGCATGGTGCTGGCCGGGAGGGAGGAACAGGGTGATCCCGGAGGTGTTGCAGCTCTGGGGATGCTCTGCTCCCAGGAGCAGTCAGGGRGGTGTGAGCTCTGCCTTCCAGCCCCCGTGGGGATGTTCCAGACGTTTACCCTGGGATCCATGGGGGTTCCTTTTGCACTGCCTCACCCCCTGGCCCTGCCTCCGTCAGCCAGGGGATGCCCTGACCCTCGTGAGTGAGCAGGAGACCTCCGGGGCTGTTTATTATCTAATCCTGCGTTTCTTGGCTTTGCTTTTCCTATTCATCTCTCTGCCATTCAGTCCCCCACGTGGAAGGGAACCTTGATGTGTTGTCAAGCCCCTCCATGAGGTATTTGATGGAAATGTGTCTCGCTTGCCTGGGTAAACCTGGCTGGCTGGGAAAGGCTTTTTTGCTCTGCGAAGAAATGTGACAGCTGCTTTYACCCACCCTCTGCCTCTCCAGCAGAAAGCAAATGAATTCCTCAATTTCAAGCAAATTTGATAATAAGGTTGAGGTGTCAAAAGTGCTTACTTTCCAGAGTATTATGGCACCTTATTTAAGTAGAGAGATCATGTTTGGATTTTATTTTTTTTTTTTTCCCCAATTTCCCCAAAAGAAAGACAAAAGTATTTGCTCCTTTCTGGCTCCCAGGTATGGCTGGGGCAAGGCTCCAGCTCATCTCCTGCAGGCTCTTGGACTTTCACAGGTCCAGGATTGTCTGGGGTTGTCTRTGCCCTGGCAAGGCAGGACCTGGAGAAACATCTACAAAAAGCCCTGCTTGGGCCCTATTTAATTTTTCTGATCACCAGGATTGAGGTGCTATTCTGCGAATGACCTTTGCAACCCGCCTGTACTCCTTTGAGTTGCTAGAGCCACGTGCGAAGCAGTGGTATTAATAATAATACCATTCACACCAGAGTCTCCCGGGCAGCTGAATGACAGGATGAATGTGGATTAATATTCCTTAGCCACAAGGGACGAGGAAGGAGCCAGTGGAAGCATAGCTTGTGAAATTAATAATCACCACCCACTCGCAGGAAAAGGAATTGGATTACAGGGGCTCCAAAATTAATAGTATCCTGGGCAAGCAGAGCCTGTTGAAATATTCATTGGGCTCGGCTAAGCCCGGGCAGGGAGAGGCAGGCGAGGTGTGCTGCTCTCTGTAGCCACTGAGCTGCCTTCGGTGGCCGTGGGGGCTGCTGCTCCTCCCTGCAGCCAGCAGAGTGGCACTAATTGGGCAGAGGAGCTGAGGGAGACCTGTCTGGCCACTGCTGGATGCTGCCAGGAATGTCTCTGCCCGGAGTAAATACAGCAGCAAGGGATGCTCCTGGGCTGAGACGCAGGAAAAGTGAGGGGGAGAGGGAGTGAGGGAGTTGCCACGTGAAGGGTTTCAGGAGGATGCCTCTCTGGGTTCTGGGGGCTGCCTGTGTAGAAACACCTCGGTTTGAGCATTCCTGTGCCGCCGTGTGAGGCTCTGGATCCAGAGCGTATTGCTGCGATGGACAGGGCAGGAGTTTKGGTGTGTGAAAAGGCTCCTCTGCTCCCAAAAGCCACATCCTGTGTGTGCCAGTGGGAGAAAATAACTGCCCTCGCTCCCAGACGCATGGAATTGGTGAGAAAAACAGTAAATCTGCTGCTGTCTCCCAGAGGGTGTCCCCAAAAGCGACAGGGACCTCCCAGGACCTGCTAAATTCTGAAGCAGGGGGAGGGCAACTCCCAAAAAGCCTCTTGTGAGCGTGCTGTGCCTGCTGCGGACCGGGAGGGAGCTGCGTTCAATCTGAGGGGATAAACAGCCTCCAAATGCTCCTTCCAGGAGCTCTGCTGGCAGCCAGGCCCTGCACATGCCTCCTAAACCCCCTGGCATCAGAGCTGTGTGTCACTGATGTCAGCGAGGGCAGGGGCTCTGCGCACCCCACACCAGACCYGGGCACAAGCACAGAAATGCACCTCACCAAATCCATGGGTACCATTGTCACTCATGGTCTGGAAAACACTGTTTTGACCAGGAAAGAGAAATCCTGGCCCTTCATGGCCCTTCATATGGCCCTTCAAGAAGACTTGGGATGGGCAGGGCAAAGCTCAGAGCTGAGACTGCTGCTGTGCCCCTGCCCTCTGCTTCCCRGGGGCTCTGGAGGGGCTGGAGGGCAGGAACCGAAGCACAGCACCATTCCTTCCTCCCTTCACTGCCCCATCTGCCTCCTTTGGCCTCAGTGACCTCAGTGCGCAGCAAGTGAGGACAGAGGGAGGCACAGAGGGTGGCAGAGCTGCCCCACAGAGCAAACCCCGTGCACTGGGTCTGGGTGGAGCAGTCCCTGCTGCCTCCCTCACCCATGGAAATGCCTTCTCCCAACAGAGCCAGGCTTGGAGAGACTCTTCCCATTCAAACACAAGCTCCTCTTCCTTGCCCCTCCAAATCCTCATTTCTGGACTGTTTTCATCAATGTGTTGTCAGGGAAGGGGAGAGTGTTCCCATTCAAACACAAGCTCCTCTTCCTTGCCCACCCAAATCCTCATTTCTGGACTGTTTTCATCAATGCATGGTCAGGGAACTCCACGGAGAAGTCTCGAGTTCCTTTTAAGAGTCAGCTCTCTGGCAGTCCTCGTGGTGTGAAGAGGCCGTTCCCAGCCCTGGAGAGGCTCAGCAGGTTGTGTGGATTTGCTGGCAGCTGCCTGGAAAACACCCCCTGCGCATCTCCGCAGCCATGGGGGTGCAGCGCGCCCTCCATCCATTCCCTCCATCCCGCCCTTCCCACGCTTGGGCAAGGCCGAGAGCAGCCCCCACGGACTSTGCTGCCAGGAAAAGGAGGGATATCTCCGCTCCAGAGGCTGTGGGACCCCCTGAGAAGCAGCTGTGGGCCAGATGCCACCAGATGTCACGGAGGCGGCGTGCTTGGAAAAAGGGAAGCTTATCCGGGATGGCAAAGGCAGCACTGAATTAAACTGGCTGTGCTGTTGAAGAGGGAGACRTTGCCCCTGTGAGAGGGTGTCAGAGTCCTGCAGGCTCGTGTGAGAGGTGCAGAGATCCTGGTGTGCTGCCAGCCTGCCGAATTACCCCTTGAGCGGGTATTTGAGAGGGTGGATCGCTACAGGRGATCGTTATTTCATCAGCTCGAATTAAAGATTCCCCAGAAATACAACACTGGGCATTTAACAACAACAAAAAAATTATCCTAACTGTGTGTTTCTCACAGCTCTGCTCTGCTTCAGGGAAAGCAGTGGTGTTTGACTTMACCCAGTCAGGGGTGCTGGTCCCGCTGGAGGTGTCTCGGGGGGCACCGTGAACCATCTCAGTGGGAAGAGTCCAACGAGCTCCCGCGGAGAGCTTTGGTGAGGAGAACCCMGGGGGACCTGGAGTGATGTCCAGTGGGTGCCTGTTCCTGGTTTTTGGTTTAGAACAGGCGTCCCAGTGAGATTTGCGAGKCTGGTTTAGAACAGAGGAGTTGCCTTGCCGACAAGACACGTCTGCTACGTAAAAAACATGACGGTGAAGGGCTAAGGTGACAGCTCTGTGTCCATCCACTTTCATCCCAAGGTGCCTTTATGCAACTGCTAAATATTKAATTCCTTTCAGCTTCCGGCCTGGGCTGTTTTTAGCAGGTGAAGATGCAGAAAGCCCCCTGCCCCGTATGGGYGGGGTGGGACAGGGGGCAGACACACACCACACTCGGCTGGCCCCCAGCTCCTCCGACACTCTCTCCTCTCACAATGGAGAGCTGAACAGTGTTCTGGGCTTTTAAGGTCTGGTTTAAACCCAGACTTTACCTCTGTAGCTGTCTTTGATTAGGAGCTGAAATCGATCTGGAGAAAAGATTCGGTGGCTCCTCTCAGCCAGCAGAGCTGTGATTGCCSCGGGGCAGGGCTTGGGCTGCTTTCCAGGCTGGTGCGGTGGAAGCAGGGCGGTGTGGGGAGAACAGCGGTGCCAGGGCAGGGACAGAGCCTGTCCCGTGTCCCCTCCTGATCCATGGCCCAGCCAGGGGCGTGGGGAGCCTCTCCTGGTGTCGCTGCCCAATTTTCCACCCTGTAAATCCCATCCCTGAGGGCACATCCGTGCCTTGACCTCCATCCTGCAGCTGGTGGGAGAGGTAAGGGTCCTCTGTTTGAATTTTGCTGGAAGGACAGCTTTTCCTTTCCTCTGGCTTCTTTCTTTCAAGCTTTTGCAAAAAAGAAAAAAGAGTTGAAATGCCAAACTAGAAAAATGCAATTGTGGCAAGTACATTTTCTTCTTCAGAACGGGAATTCTCCTCAAATTTCTTCAAGCTCCAATACTATAATTCATAATGTTTTGCTTTTCTTTTATGCTGGTGGAGCAAAGGAGGGGCTGAGGCTGACCAAAGAGACCCTGTGGGGTGGGACCTTCAGCCAGGGCTGTCCTGCAGCCACGGTAGTGCTGGGGAGGAAATTTGGGATATGAGTCCTCTTGTCCAACATCACGCGTCCACGCTGCGTGAGGGGGATCACGTCCTGGGAACACCTACACCCCCCCAGGCACTTCTGGGTGATCAGTGTGAAATCTGATAGAGCTAAACATGCTGTGGACACTCACAGTGAAACAAATCCCACTGCTGCAGTGATGTGCCTGCCTGGGATCTCTCTGCAGGAACAGGGACACCCCTTCCCCTCCCTGAGTGCTCCAGCAGGGCCAAAGATCCCTTCAGCTRCACACCCAGAGACCACAAAGCCCTCAGCCAAGACACTCAAATACTTCTGGCCCTTGAGGTTTCACTGCAATCCCAGACAGACAAATGATTCCCAGCTGCCTGTGGTGCCTGGGGGTGTCCTGCCCCGAGTGTCACCCACAGCAGCTCGGGGCTGTCACCTCCTGCACGGGTCCCCTGGGCTGGGGCTGTGCAGCCCAGGCTGTGGGGAGGGTGTCCAGCACACAGGGTTTGGGGCTGGGTGTGCAGAATGTCCCTAAAACACTCACTCATGGTGTCCTAAACACAGCCAGAGCGCTGCAAGGAGTGGGGACGCCTGAGCCAGGCTGCCTCAGACCTCATGGTTTTCCAGAGCCATCTTGAGCAGAAATGGGAATTGGAATGGAGTTGGAGGGGGTGTTATAGTTTATGAAGCTTTAAGTGAAGGCATGAGCTTGAACACCCTCTCTCTGCTGCTGCACGAGGGAAATGTGAAGGCAGGCTGGTGAGTTTTGCTTTCTGAGGGCGCAAGACCACAAAGTAATAAAAAATAATAAAACAAAACCGCCAAAAAACACCCTCCAAACCCAAAGCATGTGTGACCCAGAGAAGCCAGCTGTACTTCCCCATAGCACAGCTGTGGGGGTCAGTGCTCCAGCCAGCCAGGAGTCACATCTCACAGACAAAATGATCTCTCATTCTGCTCTTTTCTTCCCCATCCCTCTCCAGCCCCTGAAAAATCCCTCTGATTTTTTTAAGTTACATGACTAATTAACAATATCTGCCTGACACAGCAGGAACTCTCTGGGTTAAGGGCTTGCCTCCGCCGTCCAGGCTGGGGTTTGGCTGCCTCTTGCAGTGACACTGAAAGAGCAGGGCTTGGTTCATTCTGCAGARAGCAGATTTGGGACCAGGGAGTCCCAGGAGATCCAGGGTAATGGGAATTCAAAAAGGCACCATAAGGGCACACAGCCAGCCAAGGACAGCAAAATTCATAGGATCATCACAGAATGGTTTGGGTTGGAAGGGACCTTAAAGCTCATCCCATTCCACCCCTGCCATGGGCAGGGACACCTTCCACTATCCCAGGGTGCTCCAAGCCCCATCCAACCTGGCCTTGGACACTTCCAGGGATCCAGGGGCAGCCACAGCTTCTCTGGGCAACCTGTGCCAGGGCCTCACCACCCTCACATCCAAAAATTCCTTCCCAGTCTCCCATCCAACCCTGCCCTCTGGCAGTGGGAAGCCATTCCCCCTTGCCTTTCACWCCAGACCTTTTTCCAAAGTTCCTCTCCAGCTCTCCTGGTGCCCTTTTAGGTACTAGAAGGTGCCATAGGATCTTCCCAAACCCTTCTGCTCTCCAGGCTGACCAACCCCCACTCTCTCAGCCTGACATTGGACGGGTCCTAGGGCTTGGATGGGAGCTGTGCATGCCACTGGCGTGGAACCAGAGCTCAGCTGTGACGCTGGCCGAGTGTCACACCACGTCACCCTGCCCGGTGCATCACACCAAACCCCTCTTTGATCCAATCCTTTCTCAGGGATTGCAGGATTTTGCCCAGCCGCTGCCTGTGCCTCTGGTGCCAGCCCGTGCCGAGCCCGCGGGTGAGGACCAGCCCACGCCTCCCGTGGGTGTGCTGGGGCCRCCCTGCCGGCTTTGACGTCCCCCCCGAGCTGACCACCCGGCCAAGGAGCAGCCCCTCATCCCCGGGGACTCTCCCGGTGAGMATGTGAAGGCTGGAGCAGCTCCAAGCGCCCGCTCGGGAGAGCACTTTGTTCGCCCTAGACGGGGGGGGGGGGCGAGGAAAAATCCTGGGAAAAAGGACCTCTGGGAGACTTGGGAAGATTGAGCCAACACGCCAAGGTGCTGAGCAAYGGCTGACAGGGCCAGGCTGCTCTGCTGGCCCTCCCCTGGCCCCTGCGGATCACAAACCCACGCTCCCAGCACGCCGGCCCCAGCCCCTCATTCCATTCCGTTCCATTCCCTGTCCCGCCGATCCTTTCACTCCGCGTGTGACACAKGAGTTCATTCGGGAAAAAGGATAAAGTGTCACATTCTCTTGAGAAATGAACATGTAAATGGCCTGGAAGCAACATCATTTTTTTCTCTCTTCTTCTTCTTTTTTTTTTCCCCCCCTGCTTCCCTGCCACGAAAGCAGCATTAAATCTGCTCTGCCCTTTCCGTAGTGCTTCCCTGGAGTCARGGAGGATGGATGGGCCAGGGGCTGGGGGCTGGCTGGAAGATCCCACCGCTTTTCCATGCGGGATGGGCAGTGGGAGCACGTCCGTGGGTGTGTCAGTGGATGTGGGAGCAGCGGGACGTGGCCCTCGGCAGCCCTTTGGGGTCACTGGGGGTCAGCMCGGGATGGGGCACTCGCCCCAAAGGCACAAACCCATTCCTCCCGCCAGCAGGAACAGCAGGGAAGGCAGAAAGGAGGGATTTGGATTGATGGGCTTGGGAGGAAGGTTGCTGGTGTGCAAAAGCTTTGGGGAGCACCGAGCACGGGCGCGGATCAGAGGCTCCAATGATGCGGAGAAAAATACACAGCTCTAAAAAAACAACCCTCCCTCAGAAGGGCTTCAGCACCGTAACAAAATATTAATCTTTAAAGATATCCCTTCTTAATATTTCASGAAGCAATTGGAGGTCCCACAGTATAGTTCATTCTACTTTTTAAATGGAAATATTTAACTTGGAGCAACAGAGCTCGCGTTGGCTCCAAGATAAACTTTCCTTGGCACTTGCAGCTCGTGTATAATGCTAAAAGCAGCTCCATCTTTGGGGTGGCATTTTTTTTTTTTAGCTCATCTTGGCGAGCCAAGCTCCGAATTGAACGGAGGGCTCGAGCAGCTGCTATTTTGCCAGCGAGTCCAGAAGCTTGTCTGAGGCTGGGGAGTGGGGGAAAAAGGGAAAAAGGGCTGTCTGGAGGGGCAGGCAGCATCCACACCGAAGGCTGGGCTAATTAAATGTGGAGAAGTCACCAGAGAGCCCAGTGTTCCTGCATATTACATCTTCAAAGCTTTCCCTGGTGCGGGGCATGATAAGGAGAGGATCTTCTTGACACTTTCATCTTCTCAAAGGGTGAGCACCGAGCTAAATAAAGAAATAAATACATGTTGATTACACAGGGAGGGAGGGACAGAAATATCTGCTTGTTCAAACGGCTAATGTGCCTCCCAGGGCTCCATGCGCTTCTTCTGCTCATTAATAACCATATTTATTAGTAGTGTTATTACTTTTTAACCTGCCAGCTGAGTGCTGTGTTGCATGAACTCCTGTTTCCACACACACCCTCCGACACCAGCAGCCTTTGCCCGTCTCCCCTCCTCCTGCAGAAACACGGAAGTGGAAAAGCAAAAGGGTGTGCAGGGCGTGTGCCAGGTCCTGCTGCCAAGGGCTCTGAAGGAAGAGCTGGGTTAGGTTTTCCCAGTGCTGGAGCATCCCTGTTTCAGTGCCATGGCTCGTGAGTGTCTCCCTCCTCTCCCTGGACACGCTCAGCTCCAGCAAGTTCCTTCAACTGGGAGCACTCAGCACGCCTAAAAAGTCAAACTTGCAATGCAAAAAACTCTAGATTTGGAGATTGATGGGAGATAAACCCACCAGGGATCCCTCAGTGCTGTGTCCATGGGAGAGTTCTCTCAGCACCCCAACAGCCTCCCTACACGAGGCTGCTGGCAGCCCTAAAACCCCAAAAACTGCCTGAAACCCTAAACACCCAAAAACTGCCTGAAACCCTGAAACCCCAGAAAACTGCCTGAAACCCCAAAACCCCGGAAAACTGCCTGAAACCTTAAAACCTCAGAAAACTGCCTGAAACCCTAAAACCCCAAAAACTGCCTGAAACCCTAAAACCTCAGAAAACTGCCTGAAACCCTAAAATCCCAGAAAACTGCCTGAAACCTTAAAACCCCAGAAAACTGCCTGAAACCCTAAAATCCCAAAAACTGCCTGAAA
>JACAXG010000135.1:1324404-1416911 GCA_018881555.1 Amblyornis subalaris | reverse complement strand
AAACTGCCTGAAACCCTAAAACCCCAGAAAACTGCCTGAAACCCTAAAACCCCAAAAACTGCCTGAAACCCTAAAACCCCAAAAACTGCCTGAAAGCTTCCCGTGGTGGCTCTTAACAGATCCTCTAGCAGGTTTGGGGTTTTTTTTCCTAAGAGTTGCAGTTGGCAACGGAGGTCTTGAGATGGAGCCCGAGGCTGCCTTTGGAGGGGCTTTCCTGGCGTGGCGGGCAGGGCAGGGGCTGGGGAAAAGCCAAGCTGCGACTCCAGAGGGGTTGATTTTGCCCTTAAACACTGGAATGAACCCCCAGTGAGACCTGTACATTGGTGTTCACCCTTGGGCGGCCTGAGGAGCAAAACTGAGTTGGTAAGAAAAAAGACACAGTGACCTGGAGACTAAAACATGGTGCAGGCAGATCTTTCCTAACAGTTTGCTGCGCCCCTCAAAGAGAGGAGTTTGACTTTTTATAGGATTAATACAGCATTAGACCAAGTGGTTGCTCCTTGAGGCTTCACGAGGAGTCCCAGCAAAGCAGAAAGTGATTTCTCCAGCTCCTCCACTGCCTCCTGGACGGAGACACAGACCCGTGGGCCAGGGCAGAGCTGCTCACAGTCCCAGCAAAATCCCTCTTTTTCAYCTCAGAGGTACAAAGTTGGGAGTGGAAAATGAGGATGAGCGTGGGGAAGGCCAGCTACATGGCCCATGGCTTTTCCAGCACACTGGRCACATGTCCATGGCTCAGAGGGCAGCCTGGGATCATCGCTCCRGGGTCAGCCATTCCATGGGCTCGTCCCAAGGCACCCACCACYGCCCGCTGCAGGACAGGATATCAGCCCGGGTGATAATTAGGGAGTGAAATGTCAGCCTCCCTCACAGGAGCATCATTGCCCATTAGCTAATTAGGCATGAGCCATTCCAGCACCGCTGTTAGCTGCTTTTTAAAAAGCCACTGGATATTAGCTTAGGGAGAAACACTTTGAAATTGCTCTTGTGATAGYTGGTTTGAAAGAGCAGGGAGTCATCTGATGCTTTCAGCACGTTAGAAAGCACAAATACCTCTTTTTTTCCCCCACTCAGAGGCGAGGAAGAGAGGAAATAGTGCACATTTCTGGATGTGCCCTGTAGAAAGGGACATGATTTCATGTGGGYAGGGATGTGAGCTCGCAGTGACTCGGGTCCTACTCGGTGATGGTAACAGGACCAGTGAGAGGCTTGGCAGGGACCCTGTGCTTGACTGAGATCCACATTTCAGCCCCAGCTGATGTCTTTGGGTCCATTTTCTGGCGATATCTGTGAGTTTTCACTTAAAAACCCGAACCTGCGAAGACTGAAATGGCTTTTGGTGGTTGCTCCAAACCTTCTCCCAACACCCCTGAGACCTTGGTTCAGCCTTTCCTGGGGGAGAAGTCCAGGGCTGCCCTCACCTACCTGGCAGCTCAGCAGGACCCTCACCCTGGCAGGGGTGTCTTTGCTTTTGGTAATTCCCAGAAAAACTGAGTTTCCTCCTCACTCTGAGTGGCCTGAACAGGACAGTTCACAGGAGACCTTGTGGTTGGGAGTGGGAGTGGGGAGACCCTGGGAGGGGGTGTTTTGTTTGGGTTTCAGCCCATTCCCCATCAACACCACRAGCAAGAGCTACCTGGGACCACTCTCATTGCTCTTTTGCTTCAAACATGCACTGCTGGAGCTCCTGTCTTCCCACATCCTCATCCTCCTTCCACAGGAACACCACAGGGCAGCAGGGAGACTCTCCTTCAAGCATCCAGAGCAGGGAGGAGATGTGGTGGAAGGTGGCTCTTCTCACAACAGAATGGGCAAAAGAAGCAGATCCATATTTATATAGATCTGTCATCTGTATGTAAACCTGGGGAATAAAGAGCAATTTTATGTGCATTAGATAAGGGAGCCATGTTCTCCTTTTAAATGAAGCAAAGATTAAATTGGTCCCAGTAGGATGGCTCTTAATTCCTCCCATTTATATCTTCTTGTTTTATTATGCTGGTGTGATAGCAGCACTTTGTAAGGAAGGCTGAACAGATAACATAATCAAAGGAGGTCCACAGGAGCGATTTGCCTGAGTTATCAATGTATCTAACGCTGCTTCCTGYGTTATTTTCCTTGTCTTTTCCCATCACTTTGCATTTCAGCTCAGTGTTCAACTCCTGGGAGAAGCCTCTGCTCCTCTACCTGAACCCAGCAGTGAACGAGCCCTCTCCTGGCTGCCTCCTGCCAGCCCCACTGCCTCCACTCACTCCTTTCCGTGTGCCTTTGTGCCCCTCAGCCTGGATGAAGAAGGAAATAACACCCCAGGCACCCAGCAGGGAGAAGGATTTCCAGTGCTGTAAGGACAGCACGAGCAGGTTTAGCAGCGATGGTGAGCACTAATGACACCCACGAGCTGCTCTGAGCTCCAAAACCCACAGCGTCCCACACCACCTGATGGTCCTTGACCCCAGGGCAAGCTCCAGCTGCCTGTGGGCCACGGCACAGCAGGTATTTGGGCAGAAGGGAGCTCCAAATGGAAAGCCACCAGCGTTTTTGATCATGAGGGTGGTGACACACCGGCACAGGCTGTCCAGAGAGGGGGTGGACGCCCCACCCCTGGCCACAGTCAGGGTCAGGCTGGATGAGGCTCTGAGCAACCTGGTCCCTGCTCACTGCGGAGGGTTGGCCTTTAAAATTCCCTTCCCACCCAAACCATTCTGGGATTCCGTGAAAAGTGCTCAGCTGGAATCAAGTTCCAAGTCTGGAAACAGAGGGAGATGCTCCCTGAGTGGGCCGTGTGCGCCTGGGTGGTCTCCCAAGGCTTTTCCAGCTCCTCCAGCACGCAACAGCCAAGGCTTTGCAGGGAGAAGCTAGGGATGTGAGCCCTTATTCCCAGCTTCTTGGCCGTGACACCTTTGTTTGGGAAATGGTGTTTTTAACGCTGGAAGGCATCTGGAAAAACTGTTGAGGACGAATTCACTGTAATTTAGGGAGGTAATGCACGGAAAATGGTCTGTGGCGGGTACTGCAGGAGCGCTGGGAGCCTGCCCGGGGTGGGAACGCTCCAGAAGGAGCCCGAGGAAGGGGCAGGGGGTGGAAGTGGCAGGGGGTGGAAGTGGCTGTACACAGCAGCCGTGGTGTGGCTGTGCCTCCCCGGGAGGGCAGGGCAGGGCCAGGTGAAGCTCACGCCTCGGTGAGCGATGCGTCGGCGCCACATGAATTCCCAGGACGGAGGCACCGAGCGGAAACGTCTCCCCGGGCCGGGGGTCGTTCCAGCRCCGGGAGGGGTCGGCAGGGGGGTGAGGCAGTGCTGTGTCAGCTCCGGACACATCACACAGTCCCTCGGCGTGGCGACAGCACGGCCAGGTCACTGCCCAGCCCCGGGGCCAGCGCCGGGGCTGGGGCACAGCGGGGTCGTGTCCCTGTCCCCGTGGGCAGTGTCACACCCCAGAGGCTGCCAGGCTGTCCTGAACCTCATCTCTGCTCCTGGGCAGCGGCTACCAAAGTCCAGCTTCTGGAGCAAAACCCGAACRGAGCCGCTGCCGGGTTTGGGGCTGAAGCTTGAGCTTTGCTCTTCCTTTGCTATTGAAGCCCAGGACATTTATTTTTGGTGGGTAAAARTCTCTGTGGTTTCTTCCCAAATGGGGAAGATCTAGATAGGGCCTAGAAGAGATGAGAAAGCTCCTGCTCCCTGTGGATTTGTCCCAGGCTGCTGCAGTCCCACAGGCAGTGCTGCAGGCACCAGTGGTAGGTTTAAGCCACAGGYGAGGGCAGCTCTGCCCCAGCCTGGTCCCACAGATCCCAGGCACGAAACACAGAGCAGGGAAAACTCCCTTTTCTCTGAAGGAAACTCAGAATAAAACATAAGGGGAATTTTTTTTTTTTTCTTTGTGCCTGGTTTAGCTCCAGCAGCATTCCTGACGCTGTGCTGGGGGGGGTCTTTGACCCCGAGTGACCCGTGGCTAATCGAGGCAGGTTGTCCACACAGAGGCACTTGGCCTGGCTGTGCAGCAGGGAATTGTGCTGAGAGAGGGTGTGCCTGTGTGTGTGTGTGTGTGTGTGTGTGTGTGTGTGTGTGTGTTAAACACAACAGTGTGTGCCCGGCTGTGTGCGTGTACAGTCTAACAGTTATCACCCCGCTCTTAATAGGATTACAGAGATCTGCAGACAAATGAACGTATCCCTCCACGGCCTTATCGTCGGCTGATAAGTAAAAGCCTAAAGATCCTTGAGACAATTATGTTTTGATATTCATCTTAATACTCGTTCGGGAGACAAAATGAATAAATCGCTTTTCGGCACCGCGGGCCCGAGCCAGAGCCCACAGTACCCGTGGCTTGGATCCAGCCCTTGTCCGGCCATTTGGTGGACACAGCACCCTCTCCTGCCCTGCAGGGTCAGGATGGGGCTTTGCTCCTCTCCTCAGTCTCTGCGAGATGGACACAACCCCAGTACAGCCCCGCAGCAGCTCTCGGAGGTCTTCCCAAATCTGCCGTCGTCACCCTGATTTCCATGAGGGAACTGAGGCAGGATTGCAGCCTCATGGAAAAGTGGAGCCAAAACCTGTCTCTCTCTAGTTTTGGGTTCACAACTCCATGTCTTGGCACAATTGGCTCCCTTAATGTCCCTTGCTCCATCCTGCCCCAAGGCTGAGCTCAGGCTCTGCTCCCCCCTGAGCTCCAGAGGGTGACCAGAGCACTGACCCCCAGCCAAAYCCCTGTCCTGGCACGTGGCCCCAAATTCCAGAACTTCATGGCACAAATGCAGCCAATGTCACCTTCCCTCCCCTGGATCTGCCTCTTCTCCTCCTTGTTCCCAGGAATGGGAACCCTGGCCCTGAGTCCCCAGACATSCTCTGCAGAGGCTGAAGGGACAGACCAGCTCAGTGCTGGTCACCAGTGCTGGCTGTGGCAACCACAAAAAATGGGATTTTTGTAACTCCTCTGTCAGTACGGAGCAGGGGGATGGGGAACTGGAGCAGACAGAAGAGCCTTGCTAGAAGGAAATGCTCCCATTCTCCGGTGTCCTGTGATTTTTGGCCGTGTTCTTGTGCTAATCTGGAAGAGTTTTCTGGAGATATTGAGAACAGCTGCCCCTCTAATGAGAGCTGGGAACGTTTGTCTTACAGAAAGTGTCAAATTGCTTCATTACAACAGAAACAGGAGACACTTTGATCCAGAAAATTAGATGACTTCAGCTTCGTGTGAAGCTGGAGCTCTCCTCAGTCTCTGAGAAACAAAGCAGGGGAGAATAAAGTGGGTGTGAGCAGGCACTCAGGAGTGAGCTGTGCAGCTTGAGTCAGGCTTCTGCTTCAGATCCYGAGCAGAGCTCTCGAGTTATGCCAAGCAATCTGATAAGAGTGAAAAATTTACACCCAAATAAACTGTAAAACAACAGTGTGCGTTGGAAACACCATCGGCGTTTTTCAGGAATAATTGATTTTGTCATAAGTCCTCTTTTATATAGGGTGAAATGCCATTGAAATCTCTCCAGCTTTCTTTGAGCAATTCCAGGTCAATCCAACCCCACGTTTTTCTAGTGGGSACCATTCCAGGAAGGTCTGGGATGGTTCAGAGCAGCTCCCCTGGAGGGCAGCCCAAACCCTGCCTGGCTGGGGTGGACCTGTCTCCACAGGGAGCAGCAAAAGTTCACCTCGTGTTGCTACAGAGCTTGGGCCAGGGTTTGCAGCCAGGGGTGAGTCCAGGGGGGTGTGTGGAGCTTTCCTGTCAGAGGGAACATCCCCCAAAGCCAGGAGGTGCAGCCACAGCTGGTCTGGGGCACCACTAGCAGAAGGGCTGCCCGCGGGAGCAGAGCTGTGCTGCTCCCCTGCTCTCCATGCCAAGCTGCCTTCAGCTGGAATCTCTGATCTCTTCTTATCTCTCCATCCTTATTCCAGACAGGCTTTCCCTCCCAACAGCGTGTAAAGAAAGCAGGGGGATCTACTTGCCACCACCTGCATTGAAATAACACCGGAGGGTTGTCCTCTTCAAATCCCACCAGGCAGGTACTTTTGTAAGGCCTTAAACCCAACCAATGAACCCAGAATCAACCTCCCAAATAGAACAGGGAGATAAAAGATTCATCCTTCCACACGCTTCACCAGTAGGAGAGCAGTGATATTTCAAAAGCAAGGCAGACATCCTGGAGGTGAAGGCAGAGGACGCGTGGGAAGCACAGAGARGATGCAGACTTTAGAGGTGAACAGGAGGGCATCTGTGCTCAGCACTGTGAATGCTTCAGTCACAAGATGAGACCTCTTGATTCCACGCTGAAGAGGAATTGCACTTGCTCTTGCTCTCATTTACTCTGCAAACAGAAAGCAAAAACTCACTTTCCAGGGAGAGGGAGAGCGGCTGCTATTGGCGGGATGAGCTGCAGCAGAGAGGGGCTCTGAGCGTCCTGGCAGGTTGGCCAGTGCAGCCACAGCTCTTATCCACCCTTACAGGACACCTTCAGGTGGGGTGAATAGCTTTGTGCTTGCAAATGTCTTCCTAAAACAAGCAGGCACTGATTTACCAGGAGCYGAGGTGGTTTTAGCTCCTCCTGTACAGCTGGAGCTGTACAGCCTGGCAYAGCACAGGCTGGGGGTGGCCAGGTAAAACAAGCCCCAGCCTTTAAACAGAGACCCCATGCTCAGAAAGYCTGGAAATATTGTGTAAACACAGAAAATGTGGCACTTTCCAACCCCAGAGCCCCACCTCCCCCACAATGAGTGTGCATACCTGTGTTTGTATGGAAATGACAGGAAAATCAGCAAACCCAGCAAGAAGCAAGCCGAGTGGCTGTGAAAAGCAGTGTTTTTCTCCTACTGAATTTGCTTGGTTTTCCTCTCCTTGGCTCCCATCAGCTCAGGAGGTGTGTGAGCCAGGGCTGCCAGGGGCTCTCTGGAGGAGCTGGTTCCCGTACTGCCACTTCAGTGGGAACAGGGGTGGCTCTGAATTCCCCCCGGGCCAAACAAAACTGCATAAAGAGGACATTAAATTCCTTTCTATAAGGCACCAGAGAAGGTATTTTTAGGTGTAAAAAGCTATTATTATGTTTTAATTACAATGGGGGTAAGGAAGGGCAGGCAGTGAGCACCGAGTGTGAGCCTGGCAGGGGCAGGCTCCATGGAAAAGTGGGCAAGGAATATCCTTGGGACATGGGCCCATGGTGCTGCTTCAGTCCCTGAGAAACGTTTTGTTTTCAAAAGACTAAAAAAAAAAAAATCTTTAACATTTTCATAGGTTGCATGTGTCCCTCTCCTCAGTCTTTTCCACGGACGTGGAGCTACCGACCAAGGCAGGGCCGAAATCCCACTGGAGGAGGTGTTGCTTTTCCTGGCTTGTTGCTGAGCTGAAGCTGCTGTCACACAGCACCTTGGGCACAAAATATTGACACAGCTTTATCCAATTACACTCTGAACCTGCGGGACAAAAATCTGTTGACAGCTGTTAAATGTGATGGCATTATCTGTGTCTCTGGAGGTGGGAAGCTGCGGGTCACCAGATGTGGAGAGACTGCGCGGAGAATCCCACACGGAATCTGTCCATACGGGCTTGCCCTGGATTCACGGTGCTTGCTCTTAGTCAGTGTCCAAAACTGGAAATTATGCAGACTTCTGGCCCTTCCCATCGTGCTGAAAGCAGGAGAGGATAATCCATGGAACAGCCACCTCCTCATGSCCCCTTAGCAAGGCCCTGGGTGTGATGGGGCAAAACCAGCCCAGATCAGAGCAAGGCTGAGGAGCTGGCACAGAGAGGCTGTGGCTGCCCCATCCCTGGAAGTGCCCAAGGCCAGGTTGGATGGGGCTTGGAGAAACCTGGGATAGTGGGAGCTGTGGCTGCCCCATCCCTGGAAGTGCCCAAGGCCAAGTTGGATGGGGCTTGGAGCAACCTGGGATAGTGGGAGCCRTCCCTGCCCATGGCAGGGGGTGGAACRGGATGGTTTTTAGGGTTTCTTCGAACCCAAACCTCCCTGTGGTTCTGTAAAGAGCTTTCCCCCTCGAGCCTGGCACTGGAGGCTGCAGGGTCCTGCACAGTTGGTCCCACATGGGTGAAGGGCACCTGAAGCCTCGATGAAGCAGAGCTCTGCTTTTCCACAAGCACAGATTCCCAGAGGGATACATGTGTTATTAAGGGAACAAACTGATGTGCAATCGGTTGTTTTTCTTTTCTTTTTTTTTTTTYYTYYTTTTTTTTTTTGAGCCCAGCGTCTCGCTCTCTACGAGAGGCAATTTAGAAAAGCAGCTATTGAAGGTTTTTAATTCAAGTATGAATGTGTCTTCAGCTGGGCCAGCTGATTGCCTCTTCCCTCAGGGAATGAGCTGTCTTATAAAGCACCATTCACTGCCATAATGGCCTGCTCCCTTTGGGGCAAAACACTCTGTTTTAACTATTTAACTAAAAGGGGTTTGTACACAAGCAAGACTTAATGCATCCCAAGCAGAAGTGCCCCTGCTCCATGGGAGTGTGTTTCCAGGACCCCTAGCAGGTCCCCAGGCAGGGTCTGTGCAGGTCCAGGACTGGGATGAGCCAATGAGAGCAGGGCCAGGTCCTGCCCTGAGCCACACCAAGGCTCAGGGGCAGGGAAATTCCACCCCCAGCCTGCTCAGCCACAGTGGGACTGGGGTGGCTGGAAGGCTCCAGAACCACCTTCCCTCCCTCTGTGGGTATCCCGTGGGGTGGGGGATTGGAGGGGGCTGGCAGGAGAGGATGGCTGGGAGGGTTTAGCCTTGGCTGTGGCCAAAGGCACTGCTGCTGCTTATTTTGAGGCGTGCGTGGGTCAGCCAGACCACGGAGGAGGATAATTAGGGAGGGAGAGGAATGCAAACTCTTGTTGTTGAAGATACCTGGGGGCTAACGGGGTGAATACATCTGCTATAACTGACCCACGGCCCAGGGATGAGAGTTCCTCGGCAGAGATAGCCACTTAATCTGCTCCGTGTGCCGACGTGGATGTGGGAAATTATTGCAACCCTGGCTCTGTCTCGTTTCCACTCTTCTGRAGAACAGCTAATTTACGACAGAAAATGGTGACTAATGTTAGAATAAACAATATTATGACTCAAGTGACTTATGAGTGCTGCAGATATGATGCACGTTTAATAGGACATGACTTACCCAGACACGCAATCCTTTTTTTTCCGAGCAGAGTAAAGTAAGTGTGGCAGAAATGCCAGAAACAGCTTTGCAATTGGAATATGCAATTTAAAATAAGTAAAGATTACTCCCAGGTAGTTTATTGCTTTAACTACATCAAGGCAGGTCCCTGTAGCAGACTGCATAATGACTCTCATTTCATTTTTGGTTTGTGTCAAATATCTTCAGTTAGTTTTGCTTTATTGGCTTCATGCAATTTATTGCAGCACTAGAATGTGATTGTAATGCAACTAGTATTTTAGTTTTATCTTCCACTGGTAATTTTTCTTCTTTATGGAGCCTATACTGCCTGCATTAATAAAAGCCATAGAAATTATACAGCGTGGAACCAGGTTTTAGTAAGTGCCGGTTTGCTGTAGAAAAGCTGAACTAGTATTGCTGCTCTGCAGCCCAGAGGAGGACAGAGCCGTGCTCTGAGGCACCTCCCGTGCACGCTGCTGCTCTCAGAGATGACTCAAAGCACTCCTGCGTGTCAGAAGGGAGCACGGAGTGAATCCATCTCACTAAACAGGAGCTGTTTCTCCACGTATGAATGATTCAAACCCGTCAGGGCGAGCCCAGTCTTGAAGGGCTTGGTACGTCCTTTGGGGCCACGGTGTCTGAGCCTCTGCCAGGAGTCCCTGAGCACAGAACAAGYGCTCTGGTTTCATTGCTCACCCTAAGTGTGCCTGCTGACACCCCTGCTGCTGTGGGAAGGAGGGGGTTGCTGCTCCACACAGCACCTTGGGGTTCAAAGGCAGCAGTTTCCTGCACRAGGCTGCATCCAAGGTGGGCAGGGACTGACACTTGCCTGGGGAACCTCCCTGCCCCGGTGCTCAGTGACCAGCAGCTCCCACTGCAGTGTGGAAAGGTGGATGTCCTGGTTGATTTCATCCCCCCAGTTCTTCTTAAAAATCCCCTACTCGGGCTGCACCTTGAATCCTGGGGTGAGTTCTGATCCCGTCACTGCAGGAAGGATATTGAGGGTTTGGAGAGTGTCCAGGGAAGGGAATGGAGCTGGGGAAGGGGTTGGAGAACTCCTGAGGGAGCYGGGAAAGGGGCTCAGCCTGGAGAAAAGGAGGCTCAGGGAGGACCTTCTGGCTCTCCACAACTCCTGACAGGAGGGGGCAGCCAGGGAGGGTCGGGCTCTTCTCCCAGGGAACAGGGACAGGAGGAGAGGGAACGGCCTCAAGTTACACCAGAGGAGGTTTAGACTGGATATTGGGGAAAATTTCTTCACTGAAAGGGCTGTTAAGCTTTGGAATAGGTGCCCAGGGTGGAGTCACCATCCCTGGAGGGATTTGAAAACCCTGTAGAGGTGGCACCTGGGGACATGGGTTAGTGGCGGGCCTGGCAGTGCTGGGGGAGCTGTTGGACTAAATGATCTTGGAGGGCTTTTCCAACCTAAATGATTTTATTATTCCACTTTACCAAAGAATAAAAACAAAAGMATGCATGACTACATAAAACCCTGTGAGGTGCTTGCCTGCCCCCCAATGCTGTGGGCACACAATATTGGATGACCAGCACTGGTCTGGTTTTCCCCACACGTACAATACTCACCTGAAAAGCTTCCAGGACCTTTGTAAATTTGGGGATGTGGATTAATTCATCCGAGCAGCTTGGCAGAACAGTTATGTGACTCTCAGGGAATATTTATAGTGCTCAATCTCTGCTCCTCTTGTGGCATTTCTTCTTCTCCTTTATACCACGAGTCTCTTCTTCCTCTCTTGTGCCACCAGACATGTCCCAGCAGCTGCTTCCCCAGGCAGCTTTCATAAATAAATAAACAATAAATAATAAATAATAAATAAAGAATAAAACACCTTTCATTAACAAGAGTGCTCGTGCTCCTCAGCAGCAGGGCTTCCCTTCCAGGTTTTGGTTTGCTTTGGCCACAGGGCAAAGATGCTCTGGGGAGCTCAGCCACATCACTCACATGGTGCTTGTGGGACCCCACTCACCCCTCCACTAGTWAAATGTAGGAAAAAACCCAACAAACACGAGTGAAAAGGTTTTATGAGTATCTTAGGGAACCTACCCATGCAAGAGCCCAAACTGAGAGGGCAGCCCAGGACGCGCCCCCAGGGACTGGGGGTTGTAGAGGCATTTCTGGGAACCAACCAGCCAAACCCCACAGGCTCTGAACGGGACCTGGGTACCTAATCCCCTTAGGCACTCTTAAATCTGCAGGCAAAAAATACCCAGTGCATACAGGGGGTGGGGTTCTCAAAGACTGATTGTGCTTGCTGCGAAATGAATTTCCTTTAAAGCTGCATTTATTGCACTCCGTGGCCCCCATTAATCAGCAAGTTATATCTGGCCTTCACATTATGGTGAGAGAAGAATGTGAAATATTCCTAAGCTGCAAAATTACTCAGGACCGGGGTTTTTTTTTTTTCCCCCTTTTGCATTTGATTTGAGTGTGGAAAATAAGTCACTTTTTGTGAATGTCTGTCTGAAGCTCAGTTGTGAACTTGGATGGTGTGAGGATCCCCCCTCGCACCYGGYCCAGCCTTGGGCAGCCTTCTCCGTRGCACCCAGCATGTCCTGGGGTGGTCGCTCCTGGTGCCTTTCTGGGATGAGTAGGTGGGGGGCTGATGGAAGCCTTGGAGAAGTGTGGCAGCGCCGGTCAAGGTGGGGTTATTCCCAAGGAARGCTGACTCCAGAGTCTTTGGTTGTCCCAGAAGCTCTTTTGTAAGAAGTGGAGTTGTGGTTTGACTAAAACTCTTGGCTGTAATGCAGCCTCAAAGCTTAGGAAAATTAAAATCTGCAAGAAGGCTGAAAAAAACATCTATTTTCTTGCTTGGTTGGAGTCAGTGTAATAATTTTTATAAGACTGAAGGTATGAATCTGGCAAAAAGAAAAAGGAGAGAGTATTTTTTTTTTGTACATAAACCAGCAACCTCCACTTTGTTGGAGCAGGAAAAGGCTTTCCATGAGAACACGTCTGTTCGAGGTGCTCAGTGTAGGGTTTTCGGGGCCAGAGTTATTTCCTCAGTGAATATATGTTCGCAGCAAGGTCTGATCTCAGGAGTGTAATGGCAAGAGCCGTGCAGACTATAAATAAAACATCCTTCTGAAAACACGGGGCTGGGCCCTGCTGTCCCCAAGGTCTCCCACGGGCTGGTCATGGCCGGCCAGAGCATTTCAAAGTTGTTAAGTCCTGTGTACACAAACATCTTATTAACCAGCCTTTCATGGGAAGGGTGAAAAAAATCTGTGGAAACGCTCCATTGAACAACCTGACCCTTGTGAGTACATTCCCGTGGCTAAGGGAGCTCCTACAGCATTTCGAGGGGGTTTAAATCACTTCTGGATAGGAGCAGGTTTCCACCAAAATGTACCTTTACACCAGTGCAGAGCTCTGGGTAACTCCACCCCAACGTCCTTCCAGTACAGAAATTATTTTGGTAAAATTACTGTGGGTAAATAAGAAGTCACTTTTGCAAAGCCTCCCTTTGACGATGCTAAACGAATTCCCAGAGGGCAGATAAGCTTTCTCGCAATGACGAYCGTTTGCAGAACAAAGAGGCAATTTTTTTCTCGTTTCAGTGTTTTTTGACATTTCCCCCACCCCGGGGGGAATAAATGGGCMCATTATTGTACCAGCTTGCCTGGCATTTGCAGAGCCTGGGTGGGGATGCTCCAGTGCCTCCAGGCTTTGCCTTGCTGCTTTGTGGTGACACCCAGCTGGCCTGGGGTGGCATSCGACTGCTCCAGCCACTCATTTGGGAGCAGCTTCCCGAATTCCTGAGCCGCTGAGCGGCAGATGCCACGCTGGGAAGGTGTTCAGGTGTCTCATTCTGAATGCCTCAGAGGCAGCTGGGGGCTAAATGCCASCCAAAAGGTGCAGAAGGAGACCATGGGACTTTCACTCAGCACCCACGCGTGGGGGAAAAACAGAATTCAGAGAGGAGGGATTACGTTATGKGTCACTCCACCAAAAAATCTGATTTTCAGCCTGATGATGCCAAACTTCCTGTCACTGTCCAAGCCCRGCTGTGCCAGTCCTGATGGATTATTCCCACCCACGGATGGGAARTGGGGATGAGGAGCCCCAGGAGGAAGGAGGCACGCGTGTCCCCAGGCTGGTGTTTGCAGGTAGCCAACTGGTCACCCGTGGTCACCACTCGTGGGGCAGCCACGAGTCCCACCCCAGCCACAGCTCTGCCACATTGAATAACCTTCTCTGCTGTGCTCACAGTCTCTGCTTGGCCTGAGAACAGCCAAGATTAGGAAGGCAGACAGAAGGAGCTGGAAAGGAAACAGCGAAGGGGAATAATATATGGGGAAATACTTGGTACGAAGTGAAAGTTAAAAAAAAATATTTCCTTTTCAATATCATCTGCTGTACAAGAGCTTCCAGGGAGGGTAAAATCTCACTGCAGATGGGTTATAATCCTTATTGATACAGTAAATGGAACTATCAAACTGGAAAAGATCATATGGCAGTTAAGATAAAGGTTTGACTTGTCCCAGAACCAGGCTTATCTGGGTTTAGCAGTAAGTGAGTTTTGTTGCTTAGACTGCATTTAAAAAGGTCATTGATTTGCAGCTAATACCGAGTTGTCATAGTTTCGTGAGTAAGAGCTTGCAGTTTGCAGAATCAAAGCCCTTTCCTGAATCGATAAGAGCAGATTCAGTGAGATTGCCTGAGCCCACTGAGGCAGACAGAGAGGCAACCAGCAAATCCAGCCCGGCCGTGACGGGAGAGAGCAACCCCCCCAGCCCGCACATCCCCTCGGGATGGAGCCTTTCCAGGAAAGCTGGAAGCGCTCACCCTGGCAGGGGCCGGGCTGCGGGGAGGGTCTGTCAGTGACCACCACACCTCCCACGGAGTAATTAGCTGATTGAYTGGGGCTTTGGTGGACTGAGACACTGCATTGCCTGCGTCCTCCAGTCGATCTCATCGGATTCTCACACTGCTGGACGCAGACATGCACATGTACAGCCAAGTGTGGCTGCAATGGGGGATTCCCACCACGGATTCCTGGGCCTCCAGCTCCTCCCTACCACCTGGGGGATTCTTCAAAGCCARGAGAAAGGAGCGTCCTGGTTAGCAGATCCTCTTGCTATTCCTCTGCCTTCATCATTTATTGCACAGACAAGATCAGGGCTTTAAGCTTCCCAGCTGGCTTTCCACCTCCAGGTGTGTCCCAAGGATCCTACTCCTTCCCAGCCCCTCCTGGCTTGCAGCAAACCAAAGCAGCCTTGCTCCTCCAGCCAGGGCTGCCTTCTGCTTGTGTGCTGCCTCATTCCCAGCCAGCGACATCTTCTGCCTGCCTCTTAGCCCAATTCCTGGAGAAAACCTCAGGACACCCCACACTGGGTGTATCTGCCTCAAGAACTGTTGGCCACTTTCAACTAAATTTGACAGACACACGACATACATCACTTTCTTACACCACGAAAATGCAGAGAACTGAGGTGGCTTTAAYGTGCTCAGCAAGGGAAAGGCTCCCAACCTCCACTTCCATTAAACTTCAAAAGAGTCCCCACAGGAGAAGGTGAAGGGTCACCAGGCTTCATGCATTTTATGGGTCATGGAAGAGCTTATTGCTAAATCAAACAGGGCAGAATGCTGGAGAGCAGTTCTCTGGTGTGTGATGTCTCCGCTTAAAGCCATCCATAAATACAAAAACACAACACACACACACACAAAAGAAGCTCAGAGAGGTCCACCAGGGACACTGGTGCCTGCAGCTCACTCTCCCACTTGGCAAACTCAGGCTGATGTCTTTGTGGAACTGGCTAAATATGGTGAAATGGGAATTTTATGTCCCGGGTAAATTTACTACAAGATGAAACCATCAGAAGTTCTCATGGATCACAATCACTGCTGTAGAGACAGGCTGGGAGAGCTGAGGCTCTTCAGCCTGGAGAAGGCTCCAGAAAGAGCTGAGAGCCCCTTCCAGGGCCTAAAGGGGCTCCAGGAAAGCTGGAGAGGAACTTTGGACAAGGGCCTGGAATGCCAGAACACAGGGAATGGCTTCACCCTGACAGAGGGCAGGGTTAGATGGGATATTGGGAAAAAATTATTCCCTGTGAGGGTGGGGAGGCCCTGGCACAGGTTGCCCAGAGAAGCTGTGGCTGCCCCTGGATCCCTGGAAGTGTCCAAGGCCAGGTTGGATGGGGCTTAGAGCAACCTGGGATAGTGGAAGGTGTCCCTGCCCATGGCAGGGGCTTGGAACATGATGATATTTAAGGTCCCTTCCAACCCAGACCATTCTGTAACTCTGTGAATTACCTAAGATGTTAGACAGATTTTAGACAGGAAAATGCACAGTAAACCAGGCTTAAGCCTCAGAAAGGGCTAAAAATGGTCTGAATCAGCTTCTAGTGCAGCTGCAGAGAGAGGAGGTGTTTGCAAGAGGAGTTAAACATGTTGAATAACAAAGCCTCCCACAGAGCTTTTGTATCCAGCATCCTCTGGATGATTCTGGTACCCTGCCCTGCTCCCCTCGAGCCTCCTGCTGGTCTTGGGGCTGCTTTCCTGCTGTTTGAGGATCTTGCCTGAAGATCTGCTGTCCCTTGCTGCCCTGTAGCAACGGAACAAGACCTTCATTTCAGCAGGTAACTCGAGCACACGCTCAGTTTGCAGCCCGTGGTCAGCTCCGTGTGCTGCTCTGCGGAGCCTGATGGCACAAGCTCCCGGTCAGGCTCTGCTCACACCTCCTCAGACCCTGCCCAGCTCCCAGTGCTAATCTCAGTTAAGTCAGGGGAACAGGAGCTTGTGCTTGGTGTGCCAGTCCTGGTGCTAAGCACATGCTCAAGTGCTGAACTGGAAGCCTTGAGGCTGGGAACAGTGTCACGTTCATCCTGAGCATGAAGCAAAGGAAGGATTCTATATCTAAGGGGGGACCCAACTGCACTAAGCTCCSTGGTACAATCTCTCCTTGCCTGAGACAAAATAGCAAAGGAATCACGATCCTTTTGAGCCACAAGATTTTCACATTTATGATTAGGTTTATGAGCGTTAGCATATACAGATGGAAAAGTATTTGCTCTGAGTGGTTTGGAGACCCAGGCCGTAAAGAGAGCAAGTCTAAGCCTAACAGGTTCCCAGCTGTGTCCCAGCTCGATTCCTAGAAGACAGGTAAACTTTTAGGATTCCAGTTTTACCTCTGRCACAAAGCAGAATGATGGGTTTCACAGGGTAACTGCCTGTCTCTTGATTTTCTGGGACAGAGTTCAGTTTATAGACTTTTCTGGGATATAGTTTCTGCATAATAGAACTACCCCACGCTTCCTTTTCTCTGTTTTTCCTCCCTCTCTTCCTGAGCTGCCCTTGCCTTCCACCTCCCTTTGAGTGACACAGCCACRGTATCTCCAATGAAGTGCTTCCAGAATTCTTCCTTGCAAAGCTTTCCATGTGGAGTGCTGGCACAACAAGTTGCGTTCGAATCCCATCAGCCCAACTGCAAACTCCATCTCACACACAGAGAGATGATTCTTCCCTTGGTGAGCCTGTGTGGGTCCTGTCCCTGCCCTGAGTGGCAGCAGGGGGACAAAGGGGCCTGGCACGCGTGCCCATGCTCCCTGCCAGACCCACAATGGCCTCCCTTGTGCCTTGGGCTGCTGATCCTCCTCCCCATCTCTCTGCATTTGCAATTTGCCAGCAGCTCCCGTGACRGGGCCAGCCCTGCAGCTCCTGGCCGTGGCCAGCCCTAGGTGTATGTGGCAGCCAGGCTTTGTGTGCTGTGATGTATTTCTTTGGCAACGGGGACCATCATCATTTTTTGGCTTCTTCCACGGCCCACCGGGTCAGCTTTCACTGCCAAAGCTGCTCTGGTAGATAGCTTGAGAGCTGCCTGCAAGTTCAGTGGGTTAGTCTGGAGCTYGCCTTCCACCACAGCAGAAATCATCCATCAGGGGGAATCAGCCAGCATCGGGATGAGCATGGTGCTGGGACTCACACGCTGCTTGGAGAAGGGAAGTTCTTCAAATATTGCTTATTCCAGCTCCTGCCTCATCTTCTCTTGCAGTTTATTTGAACTGGGATATCTCCTAATGCTTTTTCTTCCAGCTTCAGCACCTGTGCTCATGTTGTTCCACCACTGTATCAGATGTTGCAGAGGAGAGCCCTCTGCCAGCTCTCGTGCTCACAGAGAAACTTGAACCTGTCACTGGACTGCACCTCTCAGGGTTTGGGAAAAAAAGCACCAAATCTCATCAATCTCACCCAAACTTTAGTGCTTAGGGAAGCAAAGGGTTGGAGGACATGAGGAAGCACCCCAGGATGTTGAGGAAGTGTCCAGTGCTGGGGACACGACTTCACCTAGTTCAGTATGTCCGAACTAGGGAATGACTTCCCAAGCCCCAGGTGACACCAGCAGCCCCTGTCTGGCTGTGTGGGTGGAAAACCCTCCTCCCAGCTGAGCCCAGCACTTCCCTGGAGCTTCTAGGGGCAGCTGAAGGATGACCCAGGATCGATAACAACCCTCAGATCTGGCGCAGCCGCAGGAAGCTCCGGTGAAGCTGACAGGGATGTGTGGCCAGTCCTGCCTTCTTCTGGCCTAAACCAACCCAAAAGTGCCCTGTCAGAAGTCACCAGAGAGGCTGTGCAGGCCAGGCCAGTGAGGCCACGATGCCTGGGGCTGCCACCCAACCCCTGGAGGGGTGAAAGGGGCAGCGCTCATGGCCAGGGCTGTAGCACATCCCTGYACCCTCTGCTCCGCAGCAAACTCCTCCGCTTCTCCTGGAGAGACAGGCACATGCCCAGCCAACGGCCCAGCCAGCCAGTGTTTGGAGCATTTTTTGTGTCTGAGAAAAGCAAAATCAATTCAGCAGCCAGCCCAAAGGCTTCCTGACTGCGCCAGTGTGTCCCAGCCTCCTTGAAGGGCAATATCCCTCATCAGCTCGCTCCACTCCTCGCCTTTCTCATAAAAGAGCATTTTCCCTGTGGCAGTGAGAAGAATGTAACCTCTAGATTTATAGCCATGAGGGGGGAAAAGAACACTCTCACTACCCAAACACCAGCCTGTGAACCCTTTGCAGCAGTGTTTTTCCTTCTGCAGGAGTCGCAGTGCTTCTGCACTAAACCTTCTGCTGACACCCAGCCTGGGGACGCCCTTGGGGCTGGCATTGTCCTGCCCTGGCAGCRTGGCAGGGATGTGACTGGAACCCCGTGGTAAGGCTTGGGATGTGCTGGCAGGGAGGAGGGAGCACCCAGGCTCTGCTGGCTCCCTCTGGGTTTGCATTTTCCCAGCCCCATCGTCAGGGTGATGGAGAGGATTGACCAGCTCCRAAAGCAAAGCTTGGGAAAATCCGTGCCTTTTCTCTAAAGCTTCTTGGTTGGCCCAAYGAATTGATGGCCAGAGATAAAACTTGATGAAGAGGCAATGTTTTCCCAACATAGCACTCGACTCCAGAAAGCAGAAGATGCAATAGATTTTGTTTATGTGCACGTCCATTGCTTTTTATTTATACRCCAGTGCTCCAAGCTAATTGCACAYTGCCAAGCAGCACAGAAGAGCTGCTTCCTCCTGCACTTCCCACAGGCCAGAATATGGTTGGRACACAGCATGTGGGAAGGTCTTGGTGCTCGTGGCATGGCTGAGAGCTCCGTGTGCCAACAGCAGGTCTGTCCCAAGAGGGAATCCAGAGGCAAGAGCTGCGTGGTGGTGGATAAGGCATAGGAAAGCAGCTGTGCCATGGCTGAGACCCACTCTAGGGAAGGAAGTGGCTCAAAAGCTGCCATTTTAAATTCCCAGGCTGCAGATGAGGGAGAGAAGGAAATCCAGGAGGGCACAAGAGGACGGAATGGCACAGGACTGGGGTGAAAGGAGAACATCCACACTGGGCAAGTGAGGGGGAAGTTTTGGGACATCTGCATGGCTCCTGCACAGGGCTGGTCACCAGAAGGTTGTGCTGGGCACAGATAAAAGGGCCTCACCCCTGCAGAGCTTGGCACTGGCTCTTCTGTGTGTGTGTGCAGGGGTGTTTGGGTGGATATGCCTGTTCCCAGATACCTCTTAGAGCTCCCTTAAACTCACCAGAGTGATGCTGATCAGAGAATTCTATCATTTGAGTGGTTTTGCCAGTGGCAGTGAGCAGAGGGTTTGTCCCAAGCACCACTGACCCCTCCCAGCTACCTTGGARAAGTGAGGCAGAGGCAGTGAGCGTGGGTCAGGTGTGACCGGCACAGCTCGTGCCGCGAGGCTGTTTGGTGGCACCGAGCGGGCTGTGCCCGTCACACCGTGCCACCGCCACGGCCTCGGCACGCAGGCAGCCAGGAGCTCACACACAGCAGCTTCACTGCAGGGGGAGAGGTTTACTGACAAATAACTGCCATTTGCTAACCTCGTCGTGGCAATCTTTGTTCTTCCCTTTTTTCCGCAGGCGCTCCGAGTGCTGAATGCCAGCATCTGTTACGGGCCGGAAAACGAGCGAGCGCTGATATTCCTGGTGGCTTTGAAAAGAGCATTTAACACTCAGCTCTCTGCACTTGCCTTTACCAGGGAAATCACTTCAGGATGTGCTCAGCATGCACATGATGAGGAGTGTCTGGGCRCAACCGAAATAGGGGAGGCAGCCCCTCGCTACAGACAGGCTGAAAAAAAAATCCAGGAGTCCTCCTGCCAGATGTTGACATTTTGATTTGCATAAAGGTAAACTTTGGAGTCAAYGGCCTGCTTCATTTTCTAAAATGTCTCCAGGAAATAGGGCATGTTCACAGATAACGAGTTTGCATCATTAGCAGTTTTTGTCAGACCCGAATCCTGGCGAACTGGCTCAGAACATCTTTGTTCCTGCTGCCTCTGAGCATCTCCCCGTGAGTGTGCAAGGAGGGAAGGCAGCCAAGAGGGTGCCCAGGAGGTGACAGAGGAGCAGCTGTGAGTCGGGAAGAGCACCGAGGCRTTTCTCCATGGATTGTGAAGGAACCTGCAACTCCCAGCCCATGCGGGGACAGTGCCAGACACAGCCCCAACCCCACCACCCTCCACCAAAACCTGCCCGCCCATCTTCCATCCTCTGCAGCAAATTCCAGCTGGGTTTGCCCATCAGACAGAGCCTTGTGGGGCTTGAACCTCACAAAGAAGCTACAAGACCTGTGAGAACAYCCTTGTGAAGAAACAAGGACGTGCTCATCTCTCAGCTGGGGGAACCAAGGCCCTGACAAATCCTCCCCCCTCATCCCCTCCACAGRGGAAAGCAGCCAAGCCCCAAGCAGACAGCCCAGATCCACCTCCCTGTGGCCCAGCCCTGGGTCTCCTCGCTGAGCTAAAATAAGCAGCAGCAAGGTGCCAAAACCGAGGGAGAAAATRAGATCCTAGGACAGGCAGATAACTCTTTCCAAGTCACCTGTAAATCCACACAGAGGAAATGCTGTAGGTGACAGTGGATTGGGGTTCCGTGCTGGAGCACTCAGCTTGCTCTGGGACATAAACCATGYCTAGAGCCATATTTCACCAGACTTTGGGTTTCTGTCTCTGAAGGGGTCAGGAGGGTTTGACTCCTTTTGAGTGTGGGCTCAACAGTGCACAGAGATAAACGAAGGCTATTGCACGTTGAGCTGTCCTGGGGCTGGGGTCCCAAACACCTGGAGCACATCACAGGTGCCACATGAAGGGGAAGGGCTGTGCCCCTGGCCCTGCTGGCCCTGCTGGCCCTGCTGTGAGCTCGGCAGCCCAGCCCAGGCTCAGGGATGCCCTCTGACCCTCCCTGCCCAGCCCAGGCTCAGAGCAAAGCATCTGCTCACACAAAGAGCTTGCTGTTCCTACTGGAAGAGCAGCTAAAAGCAGCAGCAAAGGGAAAACCAGACTTTCCTGTGTCTGCCACAGAGCTGAACCAGCTCTCATGGACAGTTCCTCAGCATATTCCTCTGACAGGGCTCCAGTGCCCAGCCAGCCGGGCTGGMTCTCAGCATGGATCCCCAAATGGAGGGAGGGATAAGTGCCCAGCAGCACAGGGCTCCTGGCACCCCGGAGGAGCTCCCTGCTGCTGTGCCCAGCGTGGCCTCACAAAGCTCTCCAAGAGCTGGAGAGGACGACGTGGCTGCAATGCAAAGCACTATCATTGCTGTACTAGCCTCAACTGAAATGTGCTACATAAGTGCAAATTGCTGTTATAAATCATAAACATCAAAAGGCCATAAGTGCCTAATAATGGCCTAAGTGGCTAATTTGTTTTATGTGCTACTGGAAGAAGCGCCGTAAAGATACGGAACGAAAAATTTCCCTCATTGTGGTTTGGCCTCTGATGCCGAAAAAGGCTGGAAGGGGGTGGGAGCAGAGTGCTGCTCTAGCACATATTCAGGAGCATTTCATACCAAAGCCTGTAATTAAAAACACGGCACAAACCCCTGCAGGAGCCTGGTCCCTGTGGAAGGCAAATGTGGCCGGTGCCGGGGGTGGCCCGGTGGGAGCAGGACAGAGATCAGTGGCACCATCCCCGATGGTAAGTTATCTGTGAAAAGTGATGAGGACAAACGAGCTCTGCCTCTGGCACTGCTGGGGTGCACAGGTGGGGTGTGATCCCGCTGTATTCCCTGCTCCACGCCCTGTCCCTGCAGGGACCCAGCGAGGGCCACAATACCATCCCGAGCTGGGCTGAGGGATATCTTCAGCCTGGCTCCTCTGTTTCGACGTGGCACTCTCCTTTCCCCATCTGAACAACAACCCCGTGCCCTCCATCTGGTGTTTAATTGCTTTGGGCCTTTTGGGGCTGCGTGGTGCTCGAAAGGCTCTTTCTGCCTGGCTGGCTCTGCTTGTGAAATTCGCCTTGAAGAGCCATAAATACCCTAATCCAGCCCTGCTGTGCCCTGCAGATATGTTCCTCGTGCAGTTCTTATGCTCTTCGGGTCAGAGCTGCCTTGCTGCTCCCTTGGACGAGGACAGGCTCAGCGTGTTCCACGCACAGGAGAGCTGGTGGGGTTTTGCTGGTGGAGCAGAGGGGGTTCCTGCATGGAACTGCTGAGCCCTGCATGGACTGAGCCCTGATTTAGGGTGCAACACATTGAACTCATCTTCTTTTAGTCCAGAAGCATCACATGCAGCTGATTTATTGGSGATGAGCAAAACGAGTCTTTCCTAATAACCTACCTGAGCATGCCCCCTTCTCTCTGCCCTGGTGGATTCCACTTTCTGTASATATTTTGGCTTTAATTTACATTAAAAGTGTGGTGTCCCTCTGTAAGTGCCACGCAAGGATCCCCCCAAGTGTCTCTGGTGGAGGAATGTGACCAGAATAATGTGTTTYCCCATGATGCTGCAGCGAGGCTGTGTGATGGCAGGGGAGAAACATCAGGCCCTGATACTCGGGGTCCCTCCCCGTGCCCTTGTATCCCAGRTGGATCATGTGGGGACTGTTCCCAGCACAAGGAATTAATTCAGTAATATYTCAACCCGGGTACAAATGATACAGAGCACAAGCATTGCTGCTTTCCTGTAATCCACTGCCCTGCACAAAACCCTTGAGGGAACGGCCCAGGGAATAGCCCCAATTGGTCTGTTCCTCTTGTGATATCTGTGATAATGTGGAAGAAGGAAAAAAAAATCTCTTTGCCCTGAAATGGCACGCCAATAAACAACACTTTAAAAAATAATTTCTTTGATGTTTATCACTGCCACAGCACATGTTCAGTGTGCTCTACAAACAGGAGGCACAGGCTCTGCATGGCCAAAGAGGGGGGCAGCACCCACTGCAGGGTTTTACTTGTCACCGTGGTGGGGGCACGGGAAAAAACAAATCCGGTTTTTAGAGCTGTGGACGAAGGTAAAAGGCACAGGACAAAAGCTCTGTGAGCTTTGGAAGTGGCTGAACGGGCAGAGCTGGGCTTGGCAGCCCCTGTGGCRGTGGCACAGGGTGAGTGTGGGCACTGGGCTGTCCCCTCTGCCGGCAGGTGAGCCTCTGTCCCACAGCTCTGCCTTCCAGAGGATACAGCCCTGGAAGGGGAAATGGAAAAGGGCTTTTCCTCCCCTAGCCCGCCCAACAGAGGGGAAAAAATGGGAGATACAGTGTGTTTGGCTTTCTGAGCGGGAACCACACCAGGTCTATGATGCTCTCCTGTGCTAGCTCTGGTGGTCCTCAGACCCTCTCTGAGCCAGTTTAAGGCATTCACCAAAAGAAATCCACCCCCTTTTGGTTTGCTGGGCTGTTTGTTGTGCTTGTGGCAAAGTCAGTCAGGCTGCAGGAGGGGTCCATTGACCACAGAGTCAGCCCAAGGTGAGCAGGAGGAGATGGAAAGTGGTGAAAGGAGAGGATGAGACCTTGCTGTGGACAAAGCAAACCTTTCGTTTCTGAGCAGAGGGAAACAAGACATTCCTGACATTTGATGCAGCAGAGGTGTCAGCGAGGACAAGACTGGGAAAGAGAGTGAGAGACTGCCTCTGCTCCTGGGGAATGCCAGGCCTGGCTGTCGTTCAATCCATTTGGCTGCTTCACCACCTCCCTGCAACAAAGCACTTCGTGTGAGAGCTCTGCAAACCCCGACCCAGGGGCAGATCCAGATCCCAAATCCAGCCCTGCAGAACGTGCTGCTCTGTCCTGAGCTGCAGCTCAGCACCACCACCACGCTCTGGCCTGGGGCAAGGGCACCTCACAAGAGCCCATGGACACTTGAAGGCAGAAATATTGTCATTTCCCACTCCCTGGAATACTCTGATGTGCAAAATGGGCTCTTGTCTGTGCAATCTCAGCTCCCAAAATCTTTACACCGTCAGTGGATGTTCTTTTATTACATTACTAACTGTAAGTAATAAAACACAAATAATGTGCTTTATTACTGCTTTTAAGCAGAAATAGCTAATTTATTKATCTGTTTGTGTAAATGACAGTGTCAGTGTTACATGCTGACAGCAGGAAAAAGGCAAGGGTCAGTCCATGGACCCAAGAGCAGAGTTTCTTCCTCCTCTACACTGGGAGCATCTTTCTCACGTCTGGTCCCCATCTGCAAAGTCATCAGGGGGATCCACTCTGAGCTGGCTCAGACCTCCAGCAGCCTTGCTGGCAGCCTTGCAGGGCTGGAGGTGTGTCTGGCTGGCCACGAACACCTGCACCACCTTTCACCAGAAAACCCACACCCCTGGGTTGGGGTTTTAGTGAGGCCAGAGGTGTCTGTGCTGGGGGGTGCCAGTGCTTTCTGCTCATCCTGGCCCTGCCTGCCATGAGCACCAGATAATGAGCTCTAGTGTCAGAGAACTGGCAGTGACCTGCTGTAGGCTGTTTATCAGGGTGTATATACACCTGATATATATATATCAGGAGCTGATTGCCCCGTGGAGCTGCATACAAAGAGCTGACTCTCCATTCAGTGCAAGTCTCTTCTAAATAAATGCAACAGGATAGAGAGAGGTGTGGTGTGCCTGTCCTGCTGGCAGCCTGGCATTTGCCTGGGGCTGAGCAGAGGCAGTGGGTGCCAGCCCCACCCTGCTCTGCTGCAGGAGGAGCTCCCCTGAGCTGTGGGCACTGAGGGCAGCAAAGCCACTACAGGAAATCTCCTCTTCCCAGTGGGATAACCCCGCAGGCCCTGCTGCTGTCCACTCCTCCTTTTCCTCTCTTTGTGCTCTTCCTCATCCCTGCCCTGGGGGATAGCCACTCTTTTCTCTCCCCAGGCCTCTCCATCCATGTGATGGTGCCTGATGTCACCCCCGTGTGCTCCTGCTGCTGCTCTGTCCCCGTTCCCCGCGGCCCAAAGCCCGGGGACATTTGCCTCTCCAGTTATTTACTTCGAGCTCTGTCAGTACCGTGAAAGCGCCATCCGAGCTGCCCGGCCCTCCGAGCAGCCCCAGGAACGAACTGTCACTAATATAATTTCATATCAAATGAGATTACCCTTCTCCCCCATTAGGCACACTTCTTGCAGGGAGAGCGGCGATGCAGGGACACAGCCACTCCTCCAACCACAGCCTGCGTTCAGAGCCGGCTTTTGAGGGCGCCAGCTTGTTCCAGGCTGCCGCTGACACTTGTGCCGTGAATGGCAGGGACTGAACGGCAGGACTTGGCCTCGGGTTGGGCTGGATTGATGGCACCTGTCTGCCTGTTCCACATGCAGTCGCCTACGAACGGCTACACCTCCCTGCTGTCGCGGGAGGCTGCTGCTCCTGAGAGCCAKCCCTGGCAGGGGTGACAGCCCCTCGCTGCCCCAGCGACCTCCGAGCAATCCTGCCGGACACGAATGGCTGGGGCTGTGCCACGAAGGGGTTTTGCGCCCTCCTTTGCTCATCAGTGTAGGTCCCTCGATCCTCTGCTCGTCAGCTCCCGCGTGTTGGCTCTCCTCTGGACACAGGAGCTCCTCTGCCGAGACAAACGATAATTCGATGAGGGAGCSGCACAGGCAGGGCTGTAGCAGGACAGGCTCTTCCACACCCCTGAGCCCTCCTGCATGAGGCCAGCAGGATGCAARTGCAAGCAGTGTCCTGACAGCGACCGTGACAATAACCTCCCCTCATCTTAGAAAGGGAAAACTATGCAGGAAAAATTGTTTTAAGACGCTCCACAGGGCTGAGGGAGGATCTGATGCATGTGCTACGTGGCATGGGTTGATAACTCCCAGACTGGCGCAGAGCTGCCATGAGCCATTTGCACCTTTTGACCAGAGTGCCAGGGACTGCTCCTTGGGGTGGATGGATGCTGGTTTGCTGGCAAAAGGCTTTCAGGATCTCATTTCAAATGCTTTCAGCTCCTGCCAGACTTGGTCACCGCTGAGAACAGAAGGAGGGTTTGTCACACTCGTATTGTTAAACTGTGACGCTCCCAGGATGTTACASAGGATCTCACAGACAGGTAAGATCCATTCTCAGGTCCAGGAGCTGCTGCAGAGGATGTGCAGCTGCTGCCCACCCAAGAGGGGCTCATGCCTAGGGCTGCAGGAGAAGGGCTCAGGCTGCACCTTCCCCTCACTGCTCCTGCCCCTGCCCTGCTGGCAGCATCTCCCACCTCAGGATTCTGAGCAGGGTGTTCAGCAGCCACCACGGGCAATCATTGCTCTGACCTGTGCATTGGGGTCTCACAGGGCTGGATTTTGGGTTCAGACATTTGGATGTTTTGCGAATGATCCAGATTAGAATTGGTTACAGCCCTCAGTGTGTCCATGGCATGGGAGTGGTCAGAGGAAATTGCTCATCTGCCTGTGCTTTCCCTTTGGACAGGGCACAGATCTGTTTTTATTTCTTCAACTTACAGGTAAAAAGGAGAATTTTCATTATCTGTGAAYTGTAAGATGAAAAGCCACATAATGATCGTGGCCCAGAGCCAGGTCCTTCCAGACTGCTRCCTCTGCCAGCTCCATCAGCCACACCAAGCTTGGCCCTCACTGAACTGACCTCCAGCCTGGTGTCCATAGAAGCTGGYCAAGACAGAGCAGCTTTCCCTCCAAATCATGTTTTTGTTGGCCATCAGTTCTGTCCTGAGCCAGAGAGTCACTTTGCATTAGTGATGGACTCTCGGGGCTCTCCTTGGCTGCAGGGTGTGCCTCATCCCCAGATCTGTCAGCCTCGTGGCCCTACTCCAGCTGAGCACATTATCCTGCTTACCTTGAAAAGGAGAATAATCCTGTGGATTTGCTCTTGCCTTGCTGGTGATTAGTGGGTGTTAGGCCGTGGGCTGGCTAAAGGTTTCCTGTTGCATTTGGAGTTAAAGTGATATTTTAGTGCCAGGCTGACAGCTCCTGCCATGGAGACGCTGCCAYAGCACCTCTCATGGCCTTTGCTGCCAGGGGGTGGTTTTACTCACAAAATCAGAACTTTGCTCCTCAAACAGCCCCTGGCAGTCTCGGGGGGAGCCCAGAGGACTCTCTCCTCAGAGCCATGCCGGTGGAAACTCCTGTGCCAAGCACTGGGGGGATATCACATCTTCCTCTCCACACGACCTTTGATGCTTCATCTCCTTGCTGCAGCGGGAAAGAAGGGTTAAAAATTGTGGGAGCAGGGAAGGGAAAGGTCAAATATGTAAAGCCACTTTCATGTACTTAGGAGAAGAGTGGTAACAGGAGAGCTGTTAAAAATTTTTATAGCTGGCACCAAACAACACTGGTGTTAAAAATCATGGAACTGTTTAATAGCGAGTGGAGGTGTACATTACTTAATTAGAGGCATGCTAACAGTGAAGCCAATTGAGAGATATTATTTTAGTATTTTTTCCAGAGGGCATATCAAGTCTACTCACGAATTAATAAACAGATTGTAAAGCCTAAGCAAGCATATTAGGGAAGTGAGTGCGTGTGTACTGGGTCTGGAGACTGGGGCTATGCACACTTGTTTGTTTGTTGCCATCTCATTTGAAATATGTTCCTTGTTTTCCACATAGACCTCAGCGGAAGAATTATAGCATATTGGGTTTTTCCAAAGACTCTAATTAAGATCGTCAGAGTTGATGTGTGTTTACTGAAAAAATATGGCATAAATGAGACCTTAAACACCAGCACTCGTGTTAACCCGTGAGTGCCAAGGTGCAGTGGCTGTGCCCCAGAACCTGCCTTTGCTGCACGGTAAGAGAAACAAAATCACTCAGTTCCTCTGACCCTCTGGTTTAAGTTCCCATCGAAAAGGCATTTTAAGAACTATTAAAAGCTGTCTGTGGTGAAATACCTGTGGCCTCTCTCTCAGCTCTCCCAGCTGCTGTTAAAGGGGGTTAGAGTGTGAGTGTCATCTTCTCAGCTCTCACAGAACCCCAAGGAGCTCAGCAACAGGACGGGTGTGGACTTTAGGTGAGRAGGGACCATCCTGTCTGTAAAATGAAGTTTGCCCACAATGGAGCTGGTGGATTTGCTCTGATGAGGACAGCACTCCCATTTTACRCCTCACTTAGGCTATACTCCATTAGGCGTTTTGCTAACCCAATTTTTTTTGCCTCTAACACTGGTTTGATTCCTTTTTAAAACCCACTCGTGCACCTTCCTTAACTCACAGTTGCCACTTTGCTTTCTGCGGGAGGACGAGCTGTCCAGCTCAATCCATCCCTGAGCKGTGCCTCACAAGCCCCGCATGGCGTTTCACGCCTCATTAGCAGGCAGGGAGCTTCCAGGCTGGAGTCCCCGCACGGCTCCAGCTCTCCTGAATTCCTTCCTCCACTCTGCTTTCCTATTTTACACTTTAATAACAACAGTGATGACAAATTATGGCCAAAATTCTGCCCTTAGTGGGCATCAGAGCACTCGGTTTCCCGCAGCAAGTGCTGCCTTGCACCCCTGCCCAGCATTCCCATCCCGGCCAGCCAGTCCTCCCTGCTCAGCCAGGGCACTCCTCCACCTGGAGACACCACTCCTGGCACAAACCACTGCTCGCACCACCCAGGCTGGAGGGAAACACCAATGGATGGCACCTCAGAGAGGAGACAAAAGGTGGATGGCAGAATGTGTCTCTCTTGCTTGGCTGGGGGCAGCCCCACAAGCAAGGCCAGTAATGAAGATAATGATGAATGAAGGGTGCAGAACTGAAAATACTCCTGTGTTTCCATGGATCTCCCAGCAAAGACCTCATTCCTGACATTTAAAATAGGTTTTAACATGGTTTTAATGTAGTGGCCCTCCCTGGGCTGCAGTTGAGCAGTTTAGGTCACAGAGATTCACAAAAACACTTCCTGCAGCCCAAACAGCTCCAATGCCAAACACCAGCTCGGCCAATGCCCCTGGAGAAAGGCTCCTGGGAGCCAGCAGGAGCCACGGGCACCAGCCAGCACCTGCCACTCCACGAGGAGAGGGGTGCTGAGCTAATGCCAGGAGGGATTTCTCCGTGTGTGGCTGGAAAATGATCCACAGGGGAAGAAGATCACTGCCCCAAAGTCCCCGTTCAGGGAGACAGGGACACAGCACTAACCACACACCCAGGCAGACCTTTATCCCCAGTCACAGCCTTCCAGAATAGCTCCAAGAGTCAAACCCCCAGAGCTTTACCCGGGGTGGGGACGAGGTGGSCTGAGCTCAGCAGAGAGCTCAGTGCTGCCCAGGAGCCTGATGCCATCCCTGCTGAAGCCTGGGCAGATRCAGCTTCTACCCTTTGGCTTTGTTAGCGAGACAGAGAAAGCCAGGGTTTGGTCACAACACGTTGGGGTTACTTTATTAACTGCAATTTTTCTTTTAGAAGAGAAGTATTTTATGACTTTCAGCCTAGAACCTGGAACTAATTGTACATGTGTGGTCCAATTAACCATTAATTTACCCCTATTAGCTGCTGGCACTTGTGCATTTACCTTGCATCACACACACGTTTGTGTTCCCATATAAGAAGCTTGTCTGGAGACTATGAAAGTAATGTGAAGATGTTAACAGTTACCTATCTTAGCAACAGCCTCAGGAAGCTCTGGAAAGGAATGCATCACAAAAATGAATTTTTTTTTTAATGCACAGTATCTGAACTTCTTTGTTTTAATAATAAAATCTCCAATCAATTCAAAAAGCTCTGATCTTCCCACCGCTTCCTACTAGAGGACTGATCAGGGTAAAACCACATTTGATTTTCAAAGGCAGCAGGAGCAGTGTCTGGAGGTCCAGGAGAACCCCCTCTTGGAATATTTCTTCACCCTCCAGGTTTCCAGTGTGCATCATGTGCACAGCACTGCTGCCTTAAGGCCTTTTTTCAGGAATCTCTGCAGGGAATAACACCTTCTCCACACCATGTCCAGTTTGATTACATCTCTGTCTTGGCACACCGAGGCTATCCAAGGACAAGGTGCTGACTCCAGGGCTCTTCCCAGCATCGTGCCAGCTCAGCCCTATGGGCACAGGAGGAAGGTATTTTGGGACATGGTTTAGTGGTTGATTTGCTGTTGGATTTGATGATCTTAAAGGTGTTTCCCAACCCAAACGATTCCATGATTCCGCATGCACGGGCAGTGACAGGTGAACATGTGTAATGGTGCTCCCAGACAAGAGAGGCCATTGTGTGATTACAGCAAAGGAATGACATGGACTTGGTGGAGAGAGGCCAGAGAAGGCCACGAAGATGACTGGAAGGATGGAGCACCTCTCCTGTGAGGAAAGGCTGAGAGAAGTGGGATTGTTCAGCTTGGGAAAGACAAGGCTCCAGGGAGACCTTAGGGCACCTTCAAGTATGTGAAAAGGACCTATAAGAAAGACGGGGACAAGCTTTGCAGCAGGGCCTGTTGTGATAGAACAAGGGGGAATGGTTTTAAACTAAAAGGTAGTCAAATTAGATTAGATATTAGGAAGAAATTCTTGACTATGACTGGGGTGAGGCCCTGCACAGGGTGCCCAGAGAAGCTGTGGCTGCCCCATCCCTGGAAGTGTCCAAGGCCAGGTTGGATGGGGCTGGGAGCAGCCTGGGCTAGTGGAAGGTGTCCCTGCTCACGGCAGGGGGTGGAATGGGATGAACTCTAAGGTCTCTTTCCAACCCAACCCATTCAGTGATTCTGTGAATGTGTGCTGGAACATTTAATCACACCAGGAAGCAATGCTATAGCATGTACAGACAGGAATGAAAATGAGAACAGAAGGGTAAAACATCCCATGTGAAATCCTAATTCCTGTTCTGTCGAGGGTCAGGTGAGGTTATCACAACGTTCCCTGCCACCCAGGAATCAGGTGAAGCACAGCCTCCTCCACAAACCTGTGCCTTCCAACACACACACCTCAGCTATTTATGTTCGGGGCTGCTATCCACCTGCCTATAAGTTTTGCCTGACAGCTCGTTTAGCAACATATGGTGTAACACTAAAATGTGCTCCTTCATTTGAACATACCTTTGGATAACTCTCAGTGTCACCTGGTTGCTTATTGATGTTGCTCTGCTGTGCAGTGGAGTATTGTGAAAAAACAGACTGGTTCTGGACTCTGCTGCCAAAGCTGGTGCTGCCAGCTCAGCCAGCACTGATCCTCACTCCATACCAGTTTCATGCTGGTGCAGCTCAGCCAAGTTAAACTGCATTGGTCCACTGGGCTTTCATTGACTGAAGTTAATTATACTGACATGGAGGAGGCGTAAAGGAGTGAAAATCAAGTCCTCTTAAGGAAAAAGCAGAGTAGGTATTTCTTTAGGACATGAACTGTTCATAATCCAATGGATCTCTTTTATCCTGTGTATTGATCTCCTTCTTGTGAGAACTAACTTGAAGTTAATTCCCGAGTCGCCTGACCTCAAGCAGTTAAGATGCTGCAATATAAAAAGTCACAATTCAATTAATAAACCAATAGTGGTCAAAATATTTGATTAATGTCTTACACTTCCTTTACAAGAGTGTGAATGCAGAGAGCACCCAGCACGAAGGGACAGGCAGTCTCTGGAGGAACAGAGTGGCAGAGCACATCCCTTCTGCTGCTGGGGGGAGACCAGAGGTGAGGTTATCCCGGGATTTTTGAGAACAAAGGAAGGGGAAGATTAGGGCTCTAGGTGACAGCACTCAGTCCCTGCCTGGCAGGAACTGAGAGGTTGGCAGGGAATCATAGAATCACAGGATGGTTTGGATTGCAAGGGACTTAAAGCTTATCCRATTCCAACCCCCTACCATGGGCGGGCACACCTTCCACTGTCCCAGGTTGCTCCAAGCCCTGCCMAACSYRGYCTTGGACACTTCCAGGGATGGGGCAACAGTGGAAACCAACAGTGACGAGAGAACTTGGAAGATGGTGCTGAAATACAGGCAGGGAGCAAAGACTTTGAGGAGCTCCTGTCCTGTGATTCGGGACAGAACTCCATCCCACTGTACCACACTTGCAGCAGCACCATGGAAATAAAGACATCTCATGAGACAYCTCCAGCCTGTAATGAGTTTCCAAACCAGCACAATTTCCCCAGGACTTTTGGGCAAAGATTTTGTCCACTTCCTTGGGGAAAGAAAAAAAATCTCTAAAGATGAGGATTGCTTCCCAGAAATTTAAAGAGAGGAGCTTGACTCTTTTACCAGCTGTCAGTGCTGATATTATTGCATGTAGGAGCAGCTTGTACACAGCATCTCTTTACAATGGTAGCGGGGAAGCTGGAATGTTGTTCTATCAGACTATCAAGTTGTTATGTTGGATTACACATAATGCTATCACAAATGACAGAATGCTTGCCTCCCATCAAAAATTTAAAGAGCAATAGACCTCCTTTCAGCTGTCATTGCTGATAACATTTTATGCACGAGTTTATTCAAGCTCAAACAGAGATGCAGCCTTGTCAATAAAGAAGCCCTGGCAGATTAGGCATCGAGTATATTAAAGCTAACTGCCCTAATGTGGCTGCGCAGCCTAATCTGACATTTTCAAACTGTGACAAAATGAACCCTTGAAGCCGTCCCCGCTCGTCGCAGCACGGCACGTTCGCCTTGGGCTTTATGGAGTGGAAACCGGAGCCCRGGAAATGAGAGAGGCTGCGAAGCACGGAGAGGTCGGCCAGGCTTGCTTCCCGGGAAACGCGGCCGGTGCCTTCCCTTCCCCTCGCTCTTATCTCGTCTGCTCTGCTCCTCTCTCCCAGGGAAGCGGGTAGAGCAACAAATAATGGCCCTAAATTGCCGCAGAGGTGACACGGATCGCACATTAGAGAGAGCGCTCGAGGGCAGGCAGGGTTCAGCACTGGAGGAGATCGCTGGAGAGGGCGGAACACCTCCTTCATTACCAGGCTGTAAGAAGGGGTTAGGGAAACATCTGCCAGCAGCGAGGAGGGGTGGCTGATTTTGCTTTGGAGACCCAGCACGACTTTCTGCCRTTCGCTGTCCTGTTCTCAAAAACAACCGTGGCTTCCTCCTGCCAGCAGAAAGGGTATGGGAGTGCTCCTGTGCTGGGGAGTGTTCGGGCCGAAAATAGCCTCTTGAAATCAATAAGGAGTCGTGGTTTTACAACACGTGGCCTGGGTATGCTCCCCTTTCCCCCCTCCTACTCTCTTAAGAGGTCTCAGCAGCTGTCGCTGACCTTTTGAGGGACGCAAAATGGGGACAAAGTCTTTCCCAGGTCTGGCAAAGTGGAGCATCCAGGAATTTGAATCCGTCCTTTGCAGCTGGCAAACATTCACGTGGACAACCTGATCTTCTAGAAAGACAGTCTGTTCCTGGCAATCGGTACGCTGCAACTGTGGTGTCTTCACGCTGTGCTTGATGATAAAACACAAGCCTCCACAGCTGGATAGTTCCAGCTGAGCTCCAAATCTGTGGTGGGATGTGTGCAGCATCATCAAAAGCACAGGACTTTTGGAGGCAAACACCTAAGGGATCACCACAAGTAGGGATTCCTGAAGCCATACCTCCCTACTCCAAAGTGGGAAAAAATGCTTGACAATATTAATATAATCCTTGCAAAGATTAAAGGCAGCTCAATGACAGCAATTGAAAGAGAAAAAAAATGCATCACCCAGCAATGTTTTGCTGAAACAATAAATAAGGACAAAAGAAGAGTCACATATCCAGTACCTGTTGCTTGTGCTGAGTCTAGAGAAGCCTTTCGGGTCACTGGGGCTGCTCTGAAGCTTGGGGATTATTMCAAGTGTGAAGGACAAGTCCTCAACTTATTTACAGTTTAAAAATCTTTGTGTTTTCAATAATAACTATCAATGTGGTACAATGAGGTGTTTGGTTTCCRAAATGACTCTCTGTGTGTTTCTCTGGTTATTCACTGTCTGTATTTCAGGAAAAAAAAATACTTTGAAAAATAATGACAATGTCTCTGAAGGAAATAATGAGTTCCTTCCAGTTAGCTGTTGAATTGTTTACTGCTGCAGCTGAATAATAACAGCACATCAAAGACGACTGCTGTAATTAAAAGACTTGTGAACATAGGTTAACAAATTAGTGCATCATAATGTGCAATTGTCTAATTAGGACAAAAATGCTAGTTCCACGTAAAGGACCAATAAGAAGAAATTATAAGGGAGAGAAGATAGACAACAGCATTGATACCACAGAACACCGGCAAAGATGTTATCTGTAACTTTTGAATGGTATCACTAACACCCCAGGGGGATCAGCATGTTTGGATTAATTTACAGAGAAATTCAGTCTGCCATACGAATCCCATGGGCTGGTTGAGGACTCCCATGAAAAGACTACATTTGTTACTGGATGTCTTAAAGCATTTTTCATTCTTGCAGCACTCAGAGGAGCTGGGAGCAGAGACGCTGTGGCTGCACACACCCACGAGGGCTCAGAACCCCAGCGTGATGGAAGGAGGTGTGGGACATTCCCAGGGTCACAGGTGGGCACTGAGGCAGAGTGGGACAAATCCTGCTGCTCGGTCAAAGCTGAAGGCAAAAGTCCTCTTGAGTTTAGCGGATGGAGGATTTCACTCGGAGAGGTGCAGGCCAGTGTTTCCCTACCTTGAGGAACAGATGGCAGAACGAGTTTGGCTTTGATTCAAGCACCAGGGGGAACGTCCATGGTTTGAGGAGAGTTCAGTGCATGGATGCTGAGCTCTCCACACAACCCAGCTCTCCCAGCAGCATGGATATGAGTGAGTGCTGAGTCTCCTAAGGATCTGCCTTAACATGAGCTGASAATCAGCTCTGTGCAGGGTGTGAGCTCAAAACCAAACCCTTCACTACTCTGTGCTCTTCGCTGTTGGTCCATCAGGGAATGTGTGGCAGGGCACAGAGTAGGAGTCAGATGCTCCTGTTCAGTGGTTTCACCCAAAGCAGACAGAGCCCCTGCACAGTCCCTGAGGCACAGTTAAGAGCTCCACAGCCTGGTGTACACAGGRGAGGATAAAACAGCTCCATGCACAGGGATACAAACCAGCACAGGGTTCCTCACCCCAGTCAGGAACATGCAGAATTGCAAATCACCGGGCATGCAAAGAAACGGGTGTTCTCCTCCCAGAGCAAACGCTTTCAAGTGGCTTGATAAAACGCATGAGGGTAAAAAACCTGGAGTGGCAGCTGCCCCAAGCGGATCACAGGAACAACCCGAGTCACGCTGGAGGGAAAAGACGCACATGGTTGRAAAAGCAACCGTCATTTATCACCTTTATTCCCGGTAACGACAGCGCAAGCCTCCACTCCATCTTCAGGAAGAGCACGCGGCCAACTTTTGCAGGAGTTAACAGCAGGGCTGGAAYGTGCAATCTCCTGCACTGCACCTCCTGCCCCTCCTGTACCAGATGAGCTCCATTAGCTCGTGGCTGCACCTGCTGCCCCCTCCGTGCTCCGACAGCTGCTGGAGGCAGGCACACGGCACACRCTCCGGCAGGGACCGACCTCGGCTGAGCCAGCACCGCGCCGCACCTCTGTGGGCAACTCTGCAACCAGAGCACAGCTCGAACCCCTCTGAAACTGCTCCAACAGGGTGTTTCCTCCCCCTGCTGCGGGCTCTGTCAAGGAGCCAGGGCCTCCATCACCCTCCTGCAGCAGGGGTCGAAGAGCATCCCCCGCGAGCAGGAGCAAACCCAGCTTTAGGGCCCTGCAGCTGCTCGGAGCATCTGCCAGAGCAGCAGAGATCCTCCAGGTGTGTTTGCCAGGTACGGCTGTCTGYGAGCCAGCAGTGTTGGAAAACACGCACAATATTAATAATCAAGGATTCTATAAGTGTTTTGTTTACGTCTCTTTGTATTTGTACGTACATATGTATGAGCTGTAGCACGTTTTGCTACGCTCTGGGAAAGCAAGTTTTAAATTGGGGGTGGGGTATCGTCTGGAAGCTATTTTRAATGGGAAAACAGACCTTTCTGAGAAAACAAGAGTATTTTTAAGAGTTTCTTCTTCCTACCAGTAAAGCCCGAATGGGACAAGGACTGGGCAACGTGCAAATTCGTCAGAAGGCACACAGCTTTGTGTGGTCTCAATAGGGCTTTTTTGTTTCCTCTTGATTTGGGAAATAGTTGTTAATCGCTGCCTAATTTTCATTTTAAATAGGCCATATTGGTAGGGCTCGCTTCCACAAGAAAGAAAAACACAGCAATTGAACTTTGTGCAACAGTTCTGGGCAACAATTGAAACCATAGCAATAAACACAAACGCATGAGTGTTTACTCCATCAGAGCCTTAAAAAAACTAACGAGCAATAAATAAATCAGAACTCTACCTGGCAAAACTGGGATCTGGCGGAGGAAAAAGCCCAATGGTTCGTGAGATTTTTCTGCTTTACYCATGGGGCCTGGTGTCTTCTGTAATAAAGCTCAGGCTCTCTGGTGCCCAAATTAATCAGTGCTGGTTCTGCTGCTCCTCTGAACCCAGCACACCTCTGGGGCTGCCTCTGCCTGCAGAGAGCACGGGAGGTGCTGGGGTCACAGAAACTGCATCTACCAAAGGGAATACTCAGTGCTGTTTACGTGTGTCTCAATCCAGTGGAACAATGTTTGTTTATGTCCCATCCGAGACGAAGAGTTACATCCTTTGAGAGTTGATTCTGGTCTGTGAGTAAACAAGGAAACTTGTAAACTAACTGGTTTTTGTTGGGGTATTTCTTGGCCATATGTACCAATTAAAGGTGATTTATCCTTTATTTTTTTTCCACCTCAGCTTTTACAACGTTTCAGGTAAATTTCTCAGTAAAGCAAATTGGAGAAAATAGTACATATTTCAGCACAAACCAGCTTCCTGTAATTTGAGAGACTGCCTAAACAACAAAAAGACTGACAAAACGAGATTCAAACAAGTTTCTGTGAGCAGACATGTAATCTTGGAAAGGGTCCTACTCTGTAAAAATCCTGTCATAAATTAGAGGAGCTGCAGACACATCAACAGCACAAAGCCCTTCAGTTTGTGTCATTATGTGGTTTGTATAACCTTTGCTGTAAGTGACAAGGTCCCCGAATCCTTGAGAACACTTCCAAATAAGCAAGTAGATGTTTGAAAACATGGGCTAACTCCAAGCACCCTTGGTGAAAACACTAAAGTTATGCAAGTTCTATGAAAATGAGGGGAGTATAAAAGAGACAGACCTGGTTATAAGTCACTCCTTATGGGTACTGGGAAATCCAGGTGGACAGAACTGTTGGAAATCCTATTTCATTAGCTCTGCTGCTCAAGCTTCTGAGTTTTCTATATAGGTCAAAGCTTTTCATAATCGAGAAGCTGAGTCTTAGCTGTTTCTTTAGGCTGGATCTGAAAAGGAGTGGAGGTAGCTGTGCTCTCAGACCAAGACCATTCTCAATTCAGGGGCAACTTCAGCACAGAAATCTCTGCCTCAAACGTGTGACCTGATTTCCAGAGGGTTTGCGAGCCCATATGTTTCCACGGGTGCTCGGTACTTCTGGTGCCTTTCAATTTCTAAATATGGGCTTGGAAAGCCTAATTTTAACCACGCACTTTTGGAAAAGTGTTGGCAATAGTTTAAAGAGTCTGTCTAGCCCAGCACGCCCTGCTGCAGCAGATTGCTGCGAGTGATTTATATATTCCTGGTGCTCGCTGTCTCTGATGCCTTTTCAGTGCCTTACAGCTGTTGCATTTATGCAGCACTCTTTATCCTGACCTTAGCCCTTGGATCTCTCAGCTATTCTACTCTCTTAACATCTGGGCCCGAAAGGTCACCAATTCACCTGATGCTTCCCCGCTGTGGGTGCCATGGGGTTGAGTGGGTACATTTTGAAGAATAACACTCTGTTGGTGGGCTGCCTTTGAGAAGGGCTCTCTCTCCCCTCGGCATCCTTSTGTTGCCTTCTCCCACCGCAGCAGCTCCAAGCCATCAAACATCTGCCCTCGAGAGCACTGGAGTGTCTGTGTGGGATCCTCGTGTGCTAAAGCAGCACGCCGGGTATCCAGTGCGCTGATATTAAATTGCTTTTGCAGCTTGCCTGGAGATTAAGGAAGGGGAGCTTTATTTGCACTAACGTCCTTTTAATGCATCTCAAAAGGCCATAATAAACACCTCCTGGACTGTAAAAGGAAAATATATACCTAGAGGTTGTGGTAAATTATGAAATATTGGCATAACTAATAAAAATTCTATCTTGAGGGGTTAACAGTGAAATGTTAGGTGATGTGAAACCAGACCTGGCTTCACTTCAAGCCCAGGTCACTGATGTCACTTGGGGAAATTATGAGAACTTCCATTAACTTTGTACTGGCAGGCCTCCCAATCTACTGCACATCTATACATTTTTAACACTCCGTGAGCAATACAAAGTGTCATTTCTCACATCTGAGAGCCAGGCAATATTGCAGAGCCTCTCTGCATACCRGAGGCTACTGCAGAAATTAGCAGGTCAGATCTCTCGTTGATTTCAATACAGAGCTGTTTATGCACATATCTTGGGTAGAGAYACTGAGGACTGCTTTGGGCTTCCTGTCAAAGCCAGCACAGCAGGACGGAGCTTTAAAACTTGGGAAAAGAGTGCAAGAATGTTAAATCAAACAGATTTTAGACATCTAGGGCCAAATTCAGCCCGARTTTTGAAATCTCTGAGACTGCTTCAGCATACAACCCCTGAATTGGGACCCTCAGAGAGAACAAAGTTAGTGACAATGCTTTGGGAGGGGGACACTCACAGAACWTTTAAACTATCATCTCAGATTTACTCTGTTCCCTATTTTCCCCATAACCCCCCTTTTTCCTCCTGCCCGCTTGCCTTTACAAACTTGCCAAGAGACGGCTTGTTTTGAAACTCAAACAAGTTGGTCTGGAAAGGACTTTCCATTAAAGCCTAAGAATTGGAGCAGACTTTAAAGTGGCTGGTAGTATTTTCAGAAAAGAGGTATTTGGCAAGTCTTTAATGCCTTGCTTGCCCAGAACTGCTCTCCTCTTTAATTAACTCAGTAAAAACCCTCGTCACTCCATTTTATTTGCTTAAACCACTACAGAAAAATGAATGCATACAGAAGCGATTAATAAATCCATAGAAATGTGCTGTTGTTTACCGCGATGCAGCGGAGCACCAAGTCCCCCGCACATCATTCAAGCCCCTGGCAACAGCACCATTTGCCAAAGTCCYCTGTTTCGACACAAACATAAAGGTGGAGCGTCCTCAGAGCGAAGCACAGCCTGCGGTTTGCAGCTCCTCTTCCCGAGGAAGCCTCGAGGTGGGCATCAATAATCGAGTTCCAAGCGGTGTCCAGGATTTCTCGGGCTCCGCGCGCACTYGGCCTCCTGGGATGAGCCTGACCCGCGYGGSCTGCGCTGGGAACACAMGGCCSGASYGCCCSAGGTGCGGAGCCGCGGCTGAGCCTTCAACYSTGGCGGCCCCGGCGCTCCGCACAGASCRGGTACGGCGGCAGGAAGGGCAGTGACAGCGGCTGCGGCAGGGAATCCTTACGGGCAGCTCTGCACCCCTAAGTCTCAACAAGCGAGCGACCCGTGGCGAYGGCGGCCCTGACTCAGTGCTGGTGCCGAGCGAGGCCAAAGAGCTGTTCGGACAATCCCTCCCTGTGCTGGCCGGCCGGTAGAGCAGGGGCCACCGCGGCCCTCCCGTGCCATTCTGGAGGCTTTCTGCCAAGAGGGAAATATTTCCTTAGCTCGCTAAATTGATGTTCTGACATTTAGCTTTAAGTATCTTCTATTTCCCTCAGTAGGTGACCTTTCCCTCTCTCGTACGGCTGTTGGCCTGCTCCGCTCGCTGAAATCACCACGCGGCCGTTCCCAGGCTCACCGGCCAGTGCCGGCCATCAGTGTCCATCATCCCCTCTCCAGCCCTYGCTCCCGCATCCTCCCGGCCGAGGAGCGGCAGCAGGCGACGGCAGCCGGCACGGGGCGACACCAGCAATGACACAGCAAGGCTGGGATGAAAGGCCGGTCATTTCCAGCTGCCGCTGCCACCGCACTTCTCTCCGGCAGGACGCGAAGCAGCCGGCAGTAAAACAGGAGGCGAGCGCCGTCCATCATCCCGCTGGCATTTCCCCCAGGGCTGAWGCGACGGTGCACTAGTGGTGGCACGTTAGCACAGCCACGGGCTGCCGTGGCACTGAACATKCCTAATGTTGGCCATTTATCCAGAGGGGCACGCAGGGGATGCTGCTCCRGCAGCCGGGGGAGGGATGCGGGCCAGCCGGAGCTCCGGCACCGCCGGGATGGACCGGGCTTAGTGGTGCGTGAAGAGTTCACTTAAAAATGGACAGAAGAAGGAGAGGGGGAGGAAAAAGAGGAGATAAAAGATGCTAAGCTGGAGGTAGAAGATAAGAGGGGTGATAAGACAGGGAAGGAAGTTGAATCTAAGTACAGAAAGCCATGCAGCAGGAATGCAAATGAGGGGCTGGACGGATAGAAAACTGAAGGGGCTTTATCTGGAGATTGATAAAAGAGAGATTAAAACAAGTGCTCAAAGGTAAATGCGTGTTGAAGAAGAATGGGAGCTGTAGGGAGAGAAGACAGCGCTCTGATGTACCCACTTCACCCTCAGCACTGCGAGTTCTCCAAGTCGTCTTGGCCAAGAGGAGAAGAGCAAGGATGGGGTGCTGTAACAGGGCTGGAAATGACAAAGAAGAATGGGTGTGAGAGCAGAGATGGAAAACAGGCAGGGAGAGCACTGCTGGGAAGTGAAGGCAATTTTGTCTTGTAACCATGTGCTCACTCAAGCTTGACAGAGAAAGAAGAAGAAAAATACATTCCTGTTATAAAAATTCCTGCGTACGTAAATCACGCGGCAAACCCCACGGCGCGCGGCTCRGTGTGCCCAGGCTCAGCTGCCAGCATTCCTGAAGGCTCCTTGCTGAGCTTGGGCTAACTCCTAAYGCTTCTCTGGAAACCATGGATGGTGCTGCTGCACTCCCAGCCTTCCCTCCCTGACCTTCGGTGACGGTCACGTCCCGGGGCTGTGCTGTAGGTGACACGCAAATAATCCCTCTGTGTTGGCAGTGTTGTGAGGGTGGTGAAGACTGGAGATGCCAGTGGTGCTTTGTGTAAGTCTGGCCTCAGTCTAATGGAGCTAAAATGGATTTTGTACTTTTAAATATAATTTTGCCACTGTGTAACATGTCACAGATATGAAGCTTTCGTGGGAGATGAGGTAATGAACTAATGTGGGAGCTAATGAAGGTCATCTTGAGAGAGCAGTAAGAGTAATGCCTGCTGCTGGGAGCCTTCTCACCAGGAGCCCTCAGACTTCAGCACTTTCCAGTCTAAATAAGATGTATACTTCCCTGACCTTGTCTTCTCCAATGTAAACGCAGAGCAGGATGTACTTAGAATAAAGATAAATAAGGCCTTACCCAAATAAAACACTACTCTGCAGAAACAAATCTCCTCCAAGCAAGAGAGGGAATGGAAGCAGAAACTGATGCTACTCTACTGGAAAAAAAATTATATGTTATAGAGAGGAAGGAATACAGTATCTGCTTCAGAGTGCAGTAGTAAATGTAACTTGAAGCTGGAGATGCTATTGCAAAACCTTGTGAGTTTTACTAAGTTGTGGAAGAAATAACATTTAATTTCTCTACCTGAACTTTGTTTTTAAAGATACTGTGGGTTCAGCAGAGTGAAATGCAAGGTCCTACACCTGGRTCAGGGCAATCCCAGACACACCCACAGGCTGGACAGAGGTGATTGAGAGCAGCCCTGGGAGAAGGGCTTGGGTGTGATGGGTGATGGAAAATTCTTCATGAGCCAGCAGTAAGTAAAACCACAACTGTCTGAAAAAAGTTACTAGGAACCTGCATGAATTGGAACAAAGTGGAAGAGAGAGGGAGGTTACGTTACCTGTGAGAAGATTCCCAGTTCAGCTTCTTGCAACTGCAGCCCTTCTCCACCTCCTGGCAGAGAGTGATCAGGTGGGAAGACCTGTTTTGTCACTTTGAGGGTGGGGAGGCACAGGCTGCCCAGAGAAGCTGTGGCTGCCCCATCCCTGGGAGTGTCCAAGGCCAGGTTGGAYGGGGTTTGGAGCAACCTGGGCTAGTGGAAGGTGTCCCTGCCCATGGCWKGGGATGGAATGGGATGAGCTTTAAGCTCCTTCCAACCCAACCCACTCTGTGATTCCATGATTCTCCTGTCAGGCAGCACAGCCCGGGGGTTACGGCTCCCAGCACAGGGCTGGAGGAAGGATCACATGTCTGAGCCCCACGTTTTTCACAGCACATCCTAGGGAGGRAGCTGAGAGGCAGCCAGGAACTGGGGGAAGCAAGGGGGAATGATTTGTATTACAAATAACGACGTGAAAAGGGGTGGAGGAGCTCTGTCAAAATGTAAATGCGCAATTTGCATAATTGGGCGGCCAGGATTAAACGGAGCACAGAGAAGGATTACGTGGAGGGACAGAGAAGGGAAATGAGAGCAGCACAGAGAGAAAACACTGCAGAGAGATGGAAAATCTCAGATAAGCAAGAGCAAAGGGAGAAGTTGGAGTACTTAAAGGCAGAGAAAGGAGAGAGAGCTGAGAGGAGCAGTGGTGTGTGTTACTAATCCAGGCTGTATCTGAGCTAGCTAGGAAGTGCGCAAATTAATTTTAAAAGGAGCTTGAAATCAAAGGGGAGTGTCAGCTGGGCATTAAACATCCCCTTTAGTGGTGACCTTGAGAGCCTGGACCACCAGTACCTAACAACCAAACAAGGCCCTCCTGAACGCTTCCTTCAAATCTCATCCATAATTAATTTTGCCTTTGATGAATGGGTCATTCTTCACCAGGATATTTGTCAGCTGTCAAAATCACCTTAGTGGTGGCCCCTGACAGCCTTCGTGCTGTCTCTTGCCCTGGGGCAGCGGTGGTGACTGCTCAGCTTTTCACAGGAGCTCTGCTTGGTGTGTCTGGTTGGACCCAGCAAGGTCTCAGGTGCTGACACTGCTGACATTCCAGGCATCCCAAATCATCCAGTCTTGGTGTCAAAATTCCTCCACGAGTCATGCCAGGTCAAGGAGCCTTCCAGTACTCTGCAGTCCTTCTCCTTACCCACTCCTAAAGCCCCCATGGACCTGTCTCCCCGTGGCTTGTTTGGAAAGAGAAGATGCTTGTGGCCAAGCCAAGTCCAGAGCCATGTTCCACACAAAGCCATACGCAGAAGCACAAACGTAATACTCCTTCAAAGACTTGTTTTGTGTGAGTGCCTAAGGGCAGGAATTGCATTGTAGTTGCTACTGTGCACATGTAAAACATAAAGAGTGTTTGCAGGCCTGGAAAGCTTGAATCTGATGAGAGAGMGAGCGGGGGAGTGAAAGCAGGCAGGGGAGCGTGAAGAACGAGGCAGGATGGGGCTGTGGTGTGGCAGCACCATGGAGGTACCTGCTCCTTCCCTTCYGACCTCTGCTGGATTCTGGCTGCTGGAATGGACGGACCTGCTGCTTTATTAACATGCCAGAGAACATGAAGAGTGTTTTGTTTGCTCTATTGCCAGGACATAACCTGTTCAGGTGACATTCAGCTCAGAGAGATGTGGGAGCAGGAGAAGAGGGTGGTGGATGRAGGTGTTCAGAGGGAGATGGGTTTGCTCACGCTTCGTGCAGAAAATGTGGAGTCTCTCTTTAAYGTGTCCCCGGTTGGTTTGTTTCTTAACACTCTAAACTTGGATTCAGCAAAAAATAAAACCTGCTGCTTGACAGCTCTTTAAAGGGTGACGTGAGGAGAAGATGGGTGAGGGAACCTCTTTTCAAAAAGGTACAGATCTGTTGTGTTTTTACTATGAGTGTTACGGCATCCTCGCTGAGAGCTCGGAGTAAACTCAYTGAGTGAAACCTTCCTTTGTCCTTACTGTTGTCCTGAGTTGCTGTGGTCTCTGCAGTTACTTCTCAGCAGCTCAGTGCTTCGCCTGGGTGGTTACAGCTCCCAGAATGTGACCTTGTCCCATCACCTGGGGTTTCTGCCACCAGACCTTTCCCCTGGGCCGCAGTAATTCGGCCAAACCACTCACATGTGAATTCTTCAGTGGGATATCTCAAGAAATGTGCTCTTTCAGCTCTCCCAGTTCAGAAGGGAGAAGCTCGGTGAAGGTTTAACACAGAAAAATGTGAGGCCAGACACAGAAGTGAAATTAAGTGTTAACAMAAAACACCACCACGAAGCTTTACACACTCAGATTGTAAATCTCTTCCTCTTGCAGTTACTCAAGTCTCTTATTTTATGTAGTGTCACATTTAACTTATTCTCCAGCTATCACAGAATGTTTCAGACATAGGAGGAACTGAACTCCTAATAAAACAGTAATAATAAAAAAACCCAGACAGACCTTCATCAACCCCTAGCAAGAAGCAGAGCTTGAGGGGGAGGAAAGGGAGATTAGAGTAGAGAAAGGGCAGAAGAGGAGAAAACACAGCCCTTGTGTTTGACTTGGGTATCCTTTTTGAACCACTTGCTTTTTGCCTTATTCTTTCTCTTTTTTTTGTCTACAGGCAGGCTGCATGGGCAGTTGAGTAAAGCAAATAAAGAGCTTGACGTTGCGGATCTATAAATCTGAAAGAGGTGGTAACGCTGAATTTTATGTTATTTTATTACTCAGGATTCTTCAAAATATATCATCTCACTCAATTTTGAAAATATTGTCTTCTGTCACAGTTTAATTAATCTTGTACTCCCAGGGGTTGTAATTTTGATKGTCTAAAATGTACAGTATTGTGCTTGGAAATTATTTTCGTGATTGTTTTATTGCCACTGTCTCTTGATTTTCACATCATCATTGCTTATGACATAAACAAAAGCCCAGTCTTGGCTTTCCCTAAATTTTGGTTGCTCCAAGGTTGATCATTTTCCCTGCAATGTCGTTCATTTATCTCCATTGTTGCAGCATTCCTAAACTCTGGAAGGACCAGCTTGGCTCCTCAGGAGCATCCAGCTCTTTGGAGGAATAAAATTTCTCTGCTGAAGCTCTCCAGGAGTACTGTGAGCTGTCGAGGCAATGGCAGTGTTCCCAGTGCTCCCACACACTCACAAAAAGGGGTGTTCTCGATCCTTACTAGTGAGCTTTCCTGGTTTTTCTTCAAGATAAAATTGGGCAGAATAATCTTTCCTACTCTGGGGAAAAATGTTAAATCAGTCAATAAATGCTGTTGTCAAAACTTTGTTGTTGTACAGCCTTAGTCTGGCTAAGGTACCAGCCCGGAGCTGTTTAACCCTCACTGATAGAGAGTCACYCCCAGAAAACAATAACTCCTTCCATGGAAAGCAATGGGTGAGGTGTTTCTGAAAGAGCTTCCTGGCAAAATTCAACATCTGATACTGCCTGTGAGGGTTTGAAAATGAAAAAAAACCCCCATAATAATTTATGTTGTTTGAACCAGATCTTCAGGGTCTTTTGCATCTCCACACTGTGCTCAAAACAGACATTAACTCTCATTAGTATGATGAGCACAGCAAATCTTTCCCAAATTTTCAGCTTAGTGTGAACAAAGAATTAATTTTCTGAGACTCAACCTAGGTGAATTGATTTCATATCCATTTCAAAAATCAGTCTTTACAGAAAATGGATTTTCAGTAATTAGAGGGATAGATATTTCATACTCTCAAAACTCTGAAGTCCAAATTTTCTAAAATCAAGGCAACAGCCAGCAAAATTACAGGGCTGATTTATGAAAACCATGTTGAACAACTGACTGTGAAAAGATGGGACTCATATACTACATACTATAGGCCTCTAAAACTATTTTTCAACATGCTGAAGGCTAATGTTTTTTTCGTATTATTATTTAAAAGCTGAGATTAYTGAACAGCCACTTGTCTTCAGCTGCTGTCATTCTAGAAATACTAGAGTTGGACAACAAAGATTTGAGGTAAGAGCCGATCACATCCTACTCTGCAATGCCAAGATCTCATTGAAACTGGGTATTTCTTTTTCAGTTGAAACTATCAGAATGACTAAATCAAGCTGCTTAACAAAAGTAACGATTTTGGATTATAAAAGGACCAAAACCAGACTGGGTAAGAACTCCTGCTCCTTCTGACGTCATGGCAATCTAGGAAATACCTTGGCCAGTCACAGTTTTTCATCCTCAGCAAAGGTGTGCACTGTGATTCTACTGCAGTGAGGGGATTCAGAGAATCACAGAATCCCGGAATCATTAAGCTTGGAAAAGACTCCAAGATCACCGAGTCCAGCCTGTGACTGATCCCCACCTTGTCAATCAGACCACAGCACCTAGTGCTACATCCAGTTGTTTCCTGAACACCTCCGATACAATCCAGCCTGAACTGTAATGCCCTGGTCCAGCCCACACCTATTTTTACACTGGAAATTTTGTTTCAGATTGATCACATATATTCAGATATTGAAATTCCTGTGTCAGGGATTGGATGGGGCTTGGAGCACCCTGGGATAGTGGAAGGTGTCCCTGCCCACAGCAGGGGGTGGAACGGGATGATCTTTCAGGTCCCTCCCAACCCAGACCAGTCTGGGATTCTATGAAACGGGACTTTTCACGGCAGTGAAGTTAAACAGATATAGAATTGCTTTTACCATAACCTAGTTTTAAATGCTTGGTACTACACACCACACAGCCACAGCAGCTTCCTCAATGCCAGCCTGGGCTGAGGAGGAGGCACATTTTTCCCTCCACAAACACCACTCAGCCCCTTGGGAGGCACCGTGCAGAGGAGCCCTGATGCTTTCCCTGCTGGGCTGCAATTCATGCCCTTGGCTGAGGGCAAGGCAGAGCACAGAAGAGTGGTCCCACAGTCCCAGAAATGCTGTGCCTGAAGCTGATGTCGCTTGGGAAGCATCTGCAGCAGCTCRAAGTCTGCGGCACGGAAAGGCCTGTGCAAGCCCAGCTGCTCTGTGTTCAACCCCAGGCCTGCAGACAGCTGCACCCCCTCTTTTCTGAGCTGKACCCATGCATATTGCATCCGTTTGAAATGCTGAGCCCAGTGACAATCATATTTCACACTCCTGCATTTGTACTTCCCTTTATGTTCATAAATAAGGCTTTCTGCTAAAACCTCAAACATTTCTTCAGCAATGCTATAAATATGGCTGCAATCTCTGAGCCTGTGAACTTGCTTAAAGACCAGAGGAGTTATCAAAGGAACCTCTGTACTCTACTTTTCTGTTTGATTAATTTAGTTAAAAAGAGGTCCCAGCATTTAGCTGCCAGAACACCATTAGTGTGACCCAAGCAAAAACAAAAGAAGAAAAGTCTTGGTGGAAGTTCCGTGAAGCTGATAAGATATTGAGGCTCCATATGTTTAAGCATGGAGACAAATGCACGTATTAAATACCAATGAAGGAAGAAAAGAAGCCAAATCGCTGAATTCTAAGTGTGTGAAATGTGAAAAGCAGAAAGGAAAATTGCAAAATCAATACAAAGGGAAACGAAAAGAGAATTGAGGATAAACCAAAAGCAGATAGAAAACAAGAGGAAAAAAACCTCCTCCAACAGTCAACAAATTGGGATCTTGACAAGATAACGTTGCCAGGCTAGTGAGTCATGTTCTGATTTTACAGTTGGCTGAAATAATAAAGCCCTATTAAGTCAGGATGTTAGGAAAGGTATTTCCTACTGGAAGTGTTTCTAGCATTTCCATACTCTGGTTTGCTGTGGCATTCCCAGAGAAATTCAGTGTGGGTAGTACCAGCCACTGGTTTATGGGGAGGCCCTGGCACAGGCTGCCCAGAGAAGCTGTGGCTGCCCCATCCCTGGAAGTGTCCAAGGCCAGGCTGGACGGGACTTGGAGCAACCTGGGATAGTGGAAGGTGTCCCTGCCCATGGCAGGGGCAGGATGAGATGGGCTTTAAGGTCCTTTCCAGCCCAACTGATTCTGTGATTCTAGGGGTGTGTAATGGCTGCACTCAGTGGTCTTAAAGCTCTTTACCAACCTGAGTTGTTCTGTGGTTCTGTGGTGCCCCAGGGCTGGAACACAACCCTTCAGCAGCTCTGTGAAAGGGACCTGCGAAGGCTGCTCCTTGATCCACCTACTACTGTAAGCTGCTAAGCTGTGCTGTAAAGGTCTATATACCATTCTTTCACTATCTGATGGTCCATATTTGTTTATGATTAAGTTATTGCTGCTATTATTTGGTTTGGGCCAGACTGCAGAAGCAATGGCCCCAGGCAAGAAGCACTGCTTGCACAGTGCCCATGAGAACATGAGGACTGCACACACGTCTAGGTGTTCATGATCTCCTCTGTCTGGTGCTGCACAGATCTGACCAACTTTTACAGCTGGACCTTGCTGTTTTCCTTTATTACCTCAACTGTGCCCTTTCAAACAGTGATCCTCCCTCTCCTATTTTCCTCCCCTTCCCCCTTCAATTATCTATGGCAGTTGTTTCCTAACAAGGAGATTTTTTTTTTTCTCTGAGAAATTACAAGTAAATTTCAGTCTAGGAAAAAAAAAAGCTGCATTAGAAAGTGGAAGAGTAATTATAGCAAGTGGCATGGAGGACAGGAGAAAATGTCAAATCAAGGGATTAAATTTTAAAAGGCAAGAACACTCTGACAGGAAAAKGAGAAGATGAAAATAAGGTGCATTAGATCAGTAAAATCATAAAACAGCTTCTGCCCAACCAAAGTCTTTCTTCAGTGGACCCTGATGCTGCTTGTTTACTTAATTATTTGGTGGTTTGCCTCATTTGACAGTAGGGTACACTCCTGGAGGTTTTATGGCTCGAAGGTCTCTGCCTGGAAAGAGGCTGGAAGAATGCAGAGAGAAAGTGGTGAACTGGGTACGCATGAGAAAATGCCTGGAGCGAAAAGCTGGAGTGATTATGGCTGGTGATGCTTAAAGATGGTATTTTAAACTTGCCTTGGCCTGGATGCCAATGAAAATTCCCATAGATTGTATCCAAATTCTCTGACTTTGGAAACCTCCGCTCACCGTAGCCCTCCGTGCCTGAGGCAGCCTTGGCTCACCTCTGCTCTTGTGAGCGGTGTCGAGGCACTTTGCAAGCAGGGAAATTAATTCCAGCCCTGTTTCCATGGACCATCTGAGTGAGGAACAAATGGCTGCGGTAATTTGCACACCTCTATTCACGGCGCGTGTCGGAACCAGAGCCAGAAAACGGATCACAAATCTCCTGATGTGGCTCTTCGTCTGATCTTACAGTCTTGCTACAAATTAAAGGCAAAGAGAATCTTGCAACTGAATTCATGAGTAGCAGACCCAGGATTTTCATAAGGATTCAGGGAAACAAGGGAGAGGTTATTCCCTGGAAAGCAGAATGCTGTCAGCATGAGGTTCCTGTGCAGTGCTCCATCCCAGAACTGGGAGGAGGGTGATCAGGACTGGATTTAAAGTCTATTAAAACAGTGGGGATTTCTTCTTTGACTTCCCTGGGTGGGTTGGTCCTCAGTGCACTAAAAGAATTGCTACAAGGACACAAGATGTGTATGGAGATTGCGGGAATGATGAACAAGAGACAGGATATTAGAGAGCAGCTTCTCCACTGCAAGGCAGTGTCTGAACTCAGCCTTTCCTCATGAATGAATAATGAAGTGGCCGTGTTTTATTAGCTTTGCTTAAAATTGTCTACTAGTTGAACACCCTTTGAACCTTTTAACACTTCCACAATTTGCTGCAGCAATGATTTCTTTTCTTTTTTGTTCTTTTCAGGACACAGGAGCCAAGCTGATCTTGGTGTTTCAGCAATTATCTCTGTCAATGTGCATGAGGTATAATTCCATCTGTGATATGAATACCAGGTGAATATTTAACTCATACAAGTTCTGTTAGATGAACTTATGGAGTAGGTGCATGCATTAATTGCTAAGATGTTGATTTATTAAGTAATCTCTTTTTTCCTTAGCTTTGTTTACCCTTTGTTTACCCATTTCTGTGGTCAGGTCTGACAGTAGAGAACCTCAGAGTCAGGAGGGTCTTTATCCAAGTGACCCAGCACCTCCCCAGGAACCTTCCCTGCAGTACAGCCACMACACTCATTGCAGTCAGAAATGATTTCTGCAATAATGATGTTTTCAGTAAAACTCTTATGTTGACCAATGCTGATGCAAATCACTTACCTGCAGTGGCATTTGTTCCACCCTGATTCTTCGGGGCAGAGCAGAATTTACAACACCCTGCAAAAACTGGTYAGAATTGTTATTTAAAACCAAGAAGTGTTACAGTTTGATTGTTAATATCAGGGGGGAATGTTACTTGCAAGGCTGTGCTTTGAGTTTTCTTCTGTCTCCTGATGCAACACACTCACAGAAGAATTCACAACCCTCTCAAATTACTTATTACAAAATGACTTATTCCACAATCCATTTTGAGCATAGCTGAAAAGTGTAGTTAATGCTGCTGCTGTAGTTTCTATCTTTTTCCATATAAAGTTAAGGCTTGATTTTATGTGTCATCCTCAGTGAATATATATTTGCATAGCTCTGTTGWCATCAATAGTGCTATATTGATTTATACTGCTTGTGCCTGCCTCATTATTATTTTTATTTTTTGTTCAAGGAGCACGGTGTATTTTCAAATTCATGGAAGATAAAAAGGGATTGCCTTCTCAGAACAGAATATATACAGTGTCTGCTGATGGGATATTGTAGATTTGGGCAAGCAAACAATGAGACATTATCAGTGAAGTTCTGTAAATACTGGGRCTGCTTGTATACTGTCTGCAGAATATATCTGATCTGTAGGTAGGAACAAGCTGCCCAGAGAAGCTATGGATGCCCCATCCCTGGAATTTTCAAGCCCAGGTTGGGTAGGGCTTGGAGCAACCTGGTCTTGTGGAAGGTGTCCTTGCCCATGGCAGGGGTGGAACGAGATGAGCTTTATGTTCCTTTCCAACCCAAACCATTACATGATTTTTAAAGGTGCCTTAGATTTCCAGTTATCATTAGTAGTTAGAAGGACATGGTGTCCCATGACAAGGCCAGTCATGACTCATTGTTTACAAACAAACTTACTTTTCCAGAGATGACTGAATCTCCATTTCTCCAGACCAAAGCGCAAAGTCCAGAGGTCAGGAACAAGATGCAAGAGGGCACAGGTAGAAGAAGGGAAAGACTGGCAAAAATGAGATAAAAACCCAAGAGATGGGAGGGYAGGAAAATATGTTCATTCCTCCCTGGAGGGAGATGCTGCATCACTGTAGGAGCAGCAGCCACACCACATCTCGCAGGACTGTGAGAAAATGCCTCCACCCCTGGTCTCACTCATTTGCTCGTGAGCAGGCCCTTGGGTCTGAGCGCAGGAAGAGGTGAAAAAATGGCTGGAAATACACAATATAAATCACAGAGGAAAGGATTTTAGTGCCCTTTGCATCTACAGAATATGCCGAACCTGCTGAGGATGATCAAAACCCTTTGCCTGAATCTCAGGGCTCTCCTGTAAAGAGAGGCTCTCCCTAGGCACTTTCCCAGMTCTATGATCACATATTCACTGTTACAGCAATAATACCAAGAACAAGATAACCCCACTGTGACTGATATCACCTTCCAGATGAAATCCCAATGTGTCAGTGCCCCACCCAGCCTGGACAGGACCATCCTCCTCCCAGATCTCAGCACAGGTAAGCATGATGGGCAAGGACTTCCTCAGTCCCCAAGTCCAGCACGTGAAGGGTTAAAATGAGAGAAACTGCAGGTTTCTTCTCCCTCTGCTTTCAGGGACTTTCCATCAAATTTCCTTCTCTCTTTTTCTTGTCTCTGCACTGCACTTCAGATGGAAGCATCTGGATCGAAGAGAATTATCTCTAAACAACAACTGGAGTTGTAGTACATTTTCAAAGACTCAGGTTTTATTGGTCACAGAAGACCTTGTAAAAGTTTGCTTGGGATCATTTTTAACAGCAACCAATAATCCTTCCCCCATCAGCCAATGAAAAACAACCCAAGCCTCCCCCCAACTGCTGCACAGATGCATCTCACAGAAATACAACTATTTTGGAGAAGCAAAAGTGACATTTTTGCCAAGCTGGAGGTTTTATCCACAGTAACTTACACTAATACACCCCTAATCTCCTTCTGGAAGCTACCTGGGCACTAAGCATGCTCGGTGCTCAGTTGGTGTAATGTTGTTTGGAGTAGTCAATAACTGTATTTGATTTCAAGTTGTACCTTTCTGTCCTCAGATTACTTAAGGCCAGAGGAGACCCAGTCATGCTGCGAGCCCAGGCTCTGCATGTGCCATGTCAGACAAGTGTTTCCATCACAGCACACTAATACAACATGTTAAAGAGCAAGCCCAGAAAATTCTCTCTCCACCTGCAGCAACTGAAAAACCAGGTAGGTTAAAAAGCAGCATTCTCTGAAGTGTTAGCTGGTTTAGCATTCAGTGTCCTGTTCAGGCTGCTGATCCAAAAGTTACCTTCAGCAGTTTGTTGTTAATAATGGAAGATAATACATAGGGAAAAAGAGGCAGAGGATGACAGATTGGTTCCAGGGATGTGGTGTCCCGTAATTCTCATAAAACTGGAGTGAAAGCTGAGCACATTCAATGGCTTTAAAAATCAAGACAGTCTTGTAAATGTCAAAGTGCAGATGAGGGACTTCAGGGTGTGCAGATTTGGAGCAGTTAGCCTGATTCTGATCTCTGCACACGAACTTCAACAGAAAACTTCATCGTTTTAATCAGTAGAATCACACTGATAAATGTGAGTAAACTACAGGATATTTCCTAATCCATTTCTGACAAATAAAGATGTTGTAGCTGCACTGCTCTAGTGCCAACAAAAAATAGTGGAAAGGTATGAACTTCAGAAATGTAAACTTGAGCTGTCATTAAAAATCAATTTTCATGATAAATTTAATTCACATTTCATAGAGACCTGTGTAATATCAATAAAAATGCTTTAATAATTGCTGTGCTGGCACAGAGTACAGTGTAAGACATAAAGAGATATAAATTTTTTGTAATTTAGAAGATGTGGAACTAAACACTGTTTTTCAAAAGAAACCATTTCTCAGGGAGAAAAATGAAGGTTGGAGGAGGATGTAATTCATTAGGAATTCCACTCCACCCCTTTTCACAAAGACTGCTCTGAAATTAAAACTTTCAGAGATCAGGTTTCTAATTTATTCGTAGACTTAAAAGGCCAGAAAAGACCCGGATCAGGTAGTCTGACCTTCTGGATAACCCAGGCTATTAAATTTCACCTAGTCCTCCCCATATCATACCCTGTGTTGGGCTAAAACAGAGTTTCTCTTCAACAACGATTTAAAATGCTAGAAAAATCCTCGTGCTGTTGTTTCTTTCACGTGATTTTCGGTGAAGGTGGGAGAGGAGGAGAGATGTAAATTGGTTGTTTGCTGTGATGTGCCAGCAGAACTGGGACAGCACACGACAGTGCAATCTGAACTCGGCATCACCGAATTATAAACAGTTGGTGTTTCCTGCTAATAAAAGCTGACCAATTTTCAGGCCAGAGATAGATGTTACCTACTTAGCAATACCCTTTGGTGAACAATTTTTGGAGGGACCAAAGGGCAGGTATATGCTTCTAAATCTCTGGGTCACATTAAAAAAATTCYCATTGTCCAACTGGAAACCCAGCTGAATTTCCTGAAGAAAATAAGAGTTTTCTCATTTACATGTAATGGAGGTCAGCATTTTGCCCTAGAAGATCAGTTCACTTTTTAGGATGCTGACTGAAGAACTGTAATTTGCAGTTTGTGCTTTGCTTCCATGTTGAATATAATTAATTACCTTGGACTCCTCTCTCTCTCAGGAATAGTTTCTTCATGTGGAAGGGGCTGCCCAGGGAGGAGGTGGAGTCCCCATCCCTGGAGGTGYCCARGGAAYGACTGGATGTGGTACTCAGTGCTCTGGGCTGGTTGACAAGGGGGTGATTGGTTGCAGGTTGGACCTGATGGTCTTGGAGATCTTTTCCAACTTTAATGATTCTGTGATTCTTTTCTGTGATTTTTATTTTTTAAAAAAATCTTGTTCTTGGTGAAAAACTTATACATGTTCCTCCACCAATGTGAATATTCATGGTTCTTCCAAGTCCAGCATGGTCTCCAAATTTCATTAATGTACTATTTATTTGATATTTTGGGTGTTAGATATSCAGTAAAACAGGACTGCAGCACCAAACCTTTCAGGATCCTCCATCCACAATGACACAAACTCTGACCTTGCCATTTACCACCATCCTTTACAGTTTCACAATCAATACAGCMGTTTTTCTATCCAAATAACTTGGAATCATGTTTTCAAATGAAGCTTCCTGAAAGCCAGTGACMCCTGTATTACTCTGTATTTGTGAGTGCTGCTGCCATTCACCAATGCTCATGCTGTGGGATAAGGAACCTCAGGCAATTAGAAGCACAGGTTTAGTCAGCTTAAGGTGTTTATTAACAAATCCCAAGGAACCATCAGGATCCAAAAATTCTTGAGTTTGTCTGGYCACACATGATAAACATGCACAGCTTTATTGCTCGTGACTGTCCTGTTCTCCAGGGACCAAGTTTTCCCCTGTAAATTACCACAGATCCATSCGAGTGAGTAGATCAAGACTCTCAAGTTCTTATATCCTTCTTGGTCTGATGTTTCTTTTTTTCCCCTTAATAAAATTACTCATATTTTTACATAATAATTGCATTACAACTAATAAGAAAGACAAGAAATGCAGATGAATTTGTTTTCCGTCTTTTCTGGGAAAACTTGTGCTTCCGCTGATGCCATCCAGCTTTTTCTTTTTTCTTTTTTTTCCTCACTTCCCAGATTTTCCAAACTCGAAGCTATTTTTTAAGAAATAGCTGCCAATTACACAATGATTTCCACCAGCTACAAAAATCCAAACTTCAACTTTTCAGTACCAGCTAAATTTAGCGACCTTTCCACGTGCCCCCTGCTCTCCTGGTAGCGCTGAGGATGGTTCTAGCACTGCTCTCAAACACTGGAAATGAGACGTGAACACAGGTTCAGGTGTGCCAGCCCCGACCTGGCAGACTGCACCAGTCTCCTGCCTCCTGCTTTGGTTTAGGAACTGTTTTAGGCTCTGAGGCATTAAAATGTACATCCCCTTCAGCCACCGGCGGCTCGGAGAGTTCTCATTATTGTGGACCTCAGAGCTGCCTCATGGCAGTGAGYTCCTCTCACTGGGTTAGCTCCTTCATTTGTCTCTTTTCTGGGTATTTTTTCTTGATGTTGTTCTGGAAACCTGCCTGCCCCTGGGTTTCAACAAACTGCTTTTAGTACTGCCTTTATTCTTGAACTATTTGGGTTTTTTAAAGGTCATCGGTTTCTAGTCTTCCTTGTTGGTTCACTTCGGATGCTCCTTCTTCCGTAACTGTTTCTGTTCCAAGCCACCTCCCAGGAAAACACCTTTTRAAACAACAGATGCAGCCCTTAGCTACGAAACCAGACAATCCTCTCTGATCAGCAATATAATTTGGATAAGCAACTCAGTTTGGAGAAAATTGGTTTAGTTTCATGGAAGTGCTTTAAATTCCCCTGCCATCCAMACAATCACCTTGGCTTTTATTTTGTATTAGAATTTTGGTTCTCATTATTTGCTATTCTTATAAATGCACTGTATGAGCAGGGTGGAAACAATAACAAAAAGGCTCTTTTTCCTAGTTCTCTTGGGTTTTTTGCATTCCCAGATCAAACTCCTTCTAAAAGAAAAATAATTGTCTGCAGGACAGACATCCTGCTATTTCAAACTACCCCTCTCCTCAAAGGATGCCAACCTCAGAGAGGCACGTTTGCCTCTGCTGAGATTCTTATGTGGACTGAACTCTTAAAAATTCCATCTTTGGAGCTTCATGCCAAAGCACAGTGCAAGCTACTCTTGCCAGAAGCGAGGTTCTTGCCATTTCCTCAAGCAATGGATTATCTCCTGATATTCAAGTTATTTCAAAATATCCCTTTCAGTTATATATGCCAGGGGCTAGTCCTAAGAAAAYCCCTTTTAGTGTTTTTACAGTTGTAAATTTTATTGTGCTCCAGAGSCTAATGGTGACATGGAAATTGCAATTGTTGCTTTTGGTCTATGTTAACCTYTCTCTCTTCTTTATTTAGGAACAGAAAGCTTTTGGTATCTGTCTCAAATCGGAAGACTATAGGTCTGCTAGTACATGCTGGAGAAGTACCCTTTCCGTGGGTGTTAATTACCGAGTATCCAGTTGAGTACACTAGTCATTAACCTCAAAAACAGTGACTCAGCAAGGCACCAGAGCCTAGAAGAAAAAAAAAGAGGAAAAAAACCCRTGCTGTTTTCTCACACCAGATGCCAGGCAAGATGTATTTCTAGAGGAAAAGCTAACAGGCAGCCTAAGAACAAATGTGCATGGAGGTCTGTGGTATTCTTCCTCCTAAGATGACTTGAAATACTCAGCTGGAGGCAAGAGCCCACTGGAGAAAGAACTTCCCGAGGATCTGCCTGATACTCCCAAATCAATTAAGGTTGGTGGAAATGCTCCTGCTGGATCAGACCCAGAAAAGGGATAATTCACCTGTATTATACCCAAGAAGGTGACCTGTGATTGCTAATGCTCGATATAAATATTACGCAGAACAAAAATGTTTTGCAATGGGRGATGAGTGAGATGGATGGGTTTTAATCTTATTTTTTCCCGTACACATGCAAGTCTAGGGATTTGTTTCTACAAAGAATGCAAAATAAATCACGTATCGTGTCTGTTTTCCACATACATGCATTCAAGAAGAAAACAGACTGAGCAGACTTTCAGCCATGCAATGAATGTCTGCAGAAATGTATCTGACTATAGGTCTCTTAAGTCACTTTAATGGTGATGGATATGCAGGAAACTATAATCAATTACATTGCCCTGAAAATTACACAGTTATTTTCAARAAACCCAACAGGTAACAGTTGTTTGACACAGCGGAGCTTAATATTTCTCAGAAGACAGAGATGTTGTAATATTTGAGCTTGCTGTACACACAAATTGTATCACTTCAGCAATACTGGTGCAGCGTCTGCGTAGTCAGATTATATAGATCTGGCAGGCAGCTATGAGACAGATGAACCCAAATTAAGATAGCGAAGTGCATTTGTTAAACAGCAAAAAAAATCTGAACAGGGAGATCTAAGGTCAGATTAGGAGATGTTCTCCAGCTTGATATTTGAGAATGTTTAAAAACCAGCCATGTGCCTGTGCAGTGAGCAGCGTGGCCATCTGTAAGGTACACGCTCTCACACTCTCGGGTTACCCACAGCTTCGTGCTTCCTCCTCTGCTGGTTCACACCAGCCTAAAAGTCACTGTGTGTTGTCCCGGAGATGTGGTGTGGAGAGAGGTGGCAAAGGTGTCACTTGTCTTCTGGATACAGAGGGTGTATCCGATTCCCCGGATTTCACATAATCACTTAACACTCATAGAAAACGTATTAAAAATATTACTTGATTGGTGGCCTAAGGGCACAGAGTAAACAACATATTATACAGTCAAGCAGAGTCTCTTCCCCCGAGAGTCAGAGCAGCCCAGAGGGAGAATATTGGAAAAATACACTCAGCCTGTGTGTGTTCCCCTTGCTGGGGATCTCAATGGAGGAATGATTAGCGGCTACAGGAGGCAGATTTGGTTCTTTAGAGAAGGAGCATTAAATGATTTCTCTTTCTCTACCTGCCCCGCCAACCTCCCCCAATATATTTCAAACTACACAATAGCCTGATCAATCTGGTAGATGGAGGAAAACCAATGCTGTGCTTCCAGAGCTCCGCTTCTCCGTTCTGAACATTGAGACTCCACAGGTTTGGTTTTCTTCCCCACCTTGTTCCTCGCTCTTCCTCTATCCTTCTCCCTTSCTAGCAAATGTCCCGATTCCCTCAGGTCTCTGCTCCTAGTGCTTTCTCCCCAAAGCCAGACCAAACAGCTCCACACTCCCTTCCCCTTCCACGCCTTTTCCCTCAGTAGGTTCTCCTGGGCAGGAGACAGAAGYACCAGGGGAGAAGGGTGACCCCGAGAGCCACAGCGGCCATCCCGGGRCAGAGGGTGCGAGTTCCCCTCAGGGACATGGGGAGCAAAGCCCACCACAAGGCTGGCCAGGGGCAGCACCCGCAGCAGCGAGGGACGAGCGCYCGGAGCAGCCCCGGGCCGTGAGGGAAGGAGACAGGGCAGGGGGACAAGGGCTGGACACACCCTCAGGGAATCGCAGAACAGCTGGGGTTGGAAGGGACCTCTGGAGATCGCCCAGCCCAACCCCCTGCCCAGGCAGGGTCACCCGCAGCAGGTGACACAAGGACACGTCCGGGTGGGTTCGGGATGTCTCCAGAGAGGGAGACTCCCCGCCCTCCGCGGGCGGCGTGTTCCAGTGGGGGCATCCCCGCGTGGCCCGAGGGACGGAGCGGTGCGGGGGCGCTGCGGGGCGGCGGGGCCGGGGGCGCTGTGAGGGGCGGCGTGGACGAGGGGGGCTGCGCGAGCCGGTGAGGGAGCGAGTAAGGGGGATGCCTCCGCGCGTGCCGGCCGCCCCAGCGCGCAGGCCCCCCGCGCATGCCCGAGACTTATTTCGCGCGGCGGGGGCGCCGCATTTCGCGCGCCGCCGGGCGGGGAGCGGGCGGGGCGGCGGCGGTCACGTGAGCGGCGCGGGGCCGCGCGGCCGCTGGGGGCGACACCGCGACCGCCCCGCGCGGGGCTCGGCGGGCGCCCCCCGGCACCGGCACCGGCACCGGCACCGCCCGGGCGGGCTCCGACCCCGCCGCGCCGCGCCGCGCCGCGCCCGCCGCCGCCGCCGCCGCCGCGCCCGCGGGCACCGGCGCTGTTGTTGTGGCCGCCGCCGCTCCTGGGGGCCGCCTCCCCTCCGCTCGGATCTATTGTCACCACCACCAGCACCCCCCTCTTCGCCACAATTAATACGATGAATTTGCCATGATTGATCCGTATTAATAGCTGGGGTGGGTGGGCGTGTTTTGGGGCTCTTTTTCCTCCCCTTTTTCTCTTTTTCCTTTTTTTTCTTCTTTTTATTGTTTGGTTTTGTTTTTGGAGGGGCCGGGCTGGGATCCGATCACCACTCCCGAGTCCATCCCTGGTCGGTGCCTGAGAAAATTGCATCTGGATGCATCGTTATTATTATTATTGTGTTTGATCCAGGGAGATAAAGGAGGAGGGGGAAAGGAGTGCGTGTTGGTGGGGAGGGGAAGGCTGCACCCTTCCCTGCACACACACACGCAGACAGAAAGGGAGTTCCGTACATCTACATATGTATTTTTTCCCCCCCTGGAACTTCTTTTAGTTGGGGAGGAAAGGAAGAAAGAAAATAAATTTTGTGCATGGAAATACTCTCAGCTCCCTCCTTCCAGCGGGTCTCCTTTCTTTATTTTTCCCCCCTTCTTCTCAGCCTTTTTTCCTCTCTTTCGAAGATCCTCGCCCTCCCAGCCCCTTGATCAAAGCATTCCGCTATTCTGATTTATTGCCTGCTTGGTGAGGCTTTTTTTTTTTTCCTTTCTCTCCGTTTTTTTTTTTTTTTTTTTTTTTTTTTTTTACAAAGGCGACCTGAGATCAGCCATTACTTTCCTTGGCTCGCTTATAGGAATCTCTTACATTTGGTGCTTGCTGCTGGTGGTGGTGGAACCGCACTCGGATTCTTTCATCCCCCCCACCCCCTTGCTGTCCTCTCCTCCCTCCCTCCCTTTCTCCTTCCCTCTCTCCCTCCCTCCCTCCCCCGTTATTCCGCCGGGGGAGCCGGATTTGTGGCTGCGGTGGGGCGGGGGGGGACGAGAGCGAGAGGGAGAGCCGGCGAGAGACATGGATGGCCCGGCGCGATGCAACGGGCTTCGGAAGAAGCGGCGATCGCGGTCCCAGCGCGACCGGGAGCGGCGAGCCAAAGGCGGGCGGCGCGGCTGTGCCGCCGGCGGGGCCGCCGGCCCCGGGGCCGCCGCGCTCTCCTCCTCGGGCTCGGAGAAGGAAGACAATGGGCCCCCGCCGCCGTCCCGGCCGCGGCCCCCCCGGAGGAAGCGGCGGGAGTCCTCCTCGGCCGAAGAGGACATTATCGACGGTTTCGCGATGTCCAGCTTCGTCACTTTCGAGGCGCTGGAGGTAGGAGCGGCGGCGCTTTGTGTGCGCCTCATTGTGTGGGGGCAGCGGCGGGGGAGCCCCCGCGGCGCCCCCCCCCCCGGGCGCCCCCCCGCCCCTGACCCCCGTCCCCGGGTCGGCCCGCCGGGGGTGCCCGCGGGGGCGGTCCCGCCGCCCCCTCCCCGTCCCCGGGGTGCCCCGCTCCCCTCCCTTCTCCCTCCTGCCGCCGACACCTGCAGCCCGGCGCGCCGCTCCCGGCGGGCGGCGGCGGCGGCGGCGGCGGCGGCGGCGGGGCCGGGGCCGTCCCCCCGCGCGGGGAGCGGGGAGTTGCGCGCGGTCCCCCGGCGGCGCTTCCCCTCCCCTCCCACGGATCAAACTTTTCTCGCGCCGCCGTGGCCCGGCGGGGCCGCCCACTCGTGTCCGCGGGGCCGCGGGGGGCCGCGCGTGGTTCCCCCCGCGCTCGGGGGTGCCGCCGCCGGGCGGGGGGGGGCCCGGCCTGCCGCGCTCCCTGCCGGCGTGTCACGAGTGGGCCCCACGGTGGGCGGCTCTGGCCGTGCCCCGGTGTGAACGGAGCGGGTGGGAGAGCCCGGGCCGGGCCGGGCGGAGGGAGGCGAAGCCCCGCGGGGCTGCCCGGGCGTCGCTTTCGTCCGCCCGGCCCGGCCTCGGCTCTCCGTGTGCCCTCCACCCGCCCACTCGCGCCCGCGGAGCCGCTGTCAGCCCAGCCAGGGTCGTGGTGGTGGTGCTGCCATGCTAGGGGAGCTCCAGCCCGTGTGCTTGAAGGGCTTTGTTGTTTGTAAGTTCTGAGCAGGAGAAGTTTGCTGTGGTGAAAAGCAGATTTATTTGGGTTTACGTGCACTGGAGTCACAACTGGAGCGATGATGAACTGTCAAAATAAATGCGGAGGTGAAGCTGATTGTTTAACAAAAAGAAAATATAAAAATCTGTGTAGCTTTTAAAGCTGTTTAAATATTTAGCCAGGAATACTTAGTGGCATTTTCAGGTTTGGTTTTGTTTTGTTTTGTTTTTTGATTTGTAGCCAGATTTTGTTCTTGGTTACACCTGTATCCATCCAGACTATGCCTCCAACAGAACTTACTCTGGTGTAATTAAGGGAGGATTTGTTCACTCCAACAAACCTCCACATGGTTGGTGTTAAGAGTCATGTAAGCAATAAGGAACAAATGCGAAGGTAATGTCCAGAGTCAATTTATCCACCATTTCTCACCTAGTGAGCCCATCCACAAGTGCCCTGCTCAAACCGGAGAGACAAAAAGTGTGAATACRTGTTTGTCAGCAAGAGTGAGATTTGTATGTTTCTGTTTCGGACAAAATTCTGCTCTTCCTCAAACAAAGCCCTAGTTTGTGTCATTAAGGGTTTTATGGGAATATGGACTCCAGAATTTGGCCGTAGTCCTTTCTGGAGAGGAAGCGAAGAGCAAGTTTTACGGTCAGAACTGGGTAGGGCATTTCAGAAAATGTCTTTATTCTGTTTCACTTCTTATTTGTTTATTTTCAACTTGAAAATAATCGCTGTGCTCTCTTCTCTTTGCCACGCCAAGAATGGCTACTACTTGCATCTTCTCGTAATCCTGTATCACTAAAAAGGAGCACAGAAACATTACCCAGTTCTGCCAGCTAATATCACATTCAGATAAAACAATAGCTTGCACACTGAGACTTGACATACTTTTAATGTTCATGTGATAGGTGGCACATTTTGACCTAACGATTTCATGCTGCGTTAAGAAATAATGTCACAAAATCGCTGTTAGATGCTTTTTCCTGCAGCTCCGTRTGTATGTTGAGAAACTTGTTCCTGAAGATCAGAGGGAGATGAAGGTGTCTGAGGCTCAAGCCCAGCGTGGCAGGAATTACTGTGTGYGTTGCGTGTAGCAGCCTGAAGTTTTTGTTGTAGTTCTGGTGTTGGCGAGGAGGTTGTGAGYGGCTGGTGGAGTGAAACACCTCAGCCTTGGTGAGATGTTTGGGTGTTGATGTGCTCGAGTTGAGACAAGAAGCCTTGGGTGCTGTGGAGAGGTGTCCTGGTGTTTATACATCTCATGCTGTGGCTCTGTCCCCAGCTCCCTGGAGGCCGTGGAGATTTTCCCCAGATTCCAGAAGACGCTTGTGCCCAGAATGTTGACAATGTCCCAGCCCATGCTTTGTGCTTGAACTTCAGCCTTTCCTCAGGCTTAACACAGCAGAAAGGGGTGCACACACAGTGTTTTGTCTGCTTGGTGTGAAAAGCTGTGAGAGGAGAAGTGCAGGACACCTTCACCAGTGGAGGACGTAAGCCCACGGTTCCAGAGAAGGGACACAGGTGGATGGTGCTCGTGCAGGAGGGGACAGCCACCGTGGAGGGACAAGGCTGAGYTCTCTGCTGCTGAGGACATCCTTGCAGCTGTAGGGGTGTGGGTTGGCTGGGTGGGAGATGTCACCCCAGGATCTTCTTCTGTATCAAACTGCAGAAAGGAGCGAGAACTTCCACACAGCTTAATTTCACCTGTCCTTTGCTAAATGCTTTTTGTGGGGGTGTCTGAAAAAGCCCAACCTGTGCAAAATACCAGGCTGTGTGCAAAATACCAGGCTGTGTGAAGCTCATAGATGGCAAAGGGGCATGGGTGCTGCACAAGAACACACATCCCATGGGTGCTGCACAAGAACGCACATCCCACAGCCGCTGTGAGTTCAGGAGGAGTCATCCAGTCTGTTATGGTTATGTTGATAAAAGTTCCCATCCCTTGAAGCAAAACTTTAACCAGCTCCCACTCTGGGAATTGCTTTTCTGTCCAGGTGTCAGTAGCCTTCTCAGGCTTCTCAAGTGTAAATTGTTTGGTGTTGAAATAGAGGCCATCTGCTTATAGTTATCTGTCTCTGCGTTTATGGCAGCCCACACCTTGATGTCTCTGATGTTTGTGTGAGGAATACAGAGGAAGGGGGAGTTACATGAAGACAGTGGGATCTCATTGTGGATTTTTTTCTTCTTGGAGTGACAGTTGAGCAATTCCAGTGTCATTGCAGATGTGGCCGGACTGATCCTTGCCTGGCCTTGCAAGACTTTAGTGTAGCTATGCACAATGTGGGCCTGTCCCCTACACTGGGGAGCATGTTGGAGCCTTGACCTTCAGAAACCAGCCCTTAATCTGTAGGAAAGCAGCTGAGATGTGGTCCTACAGTTTGATCTGATTGACCAGATTCTCCTGTGAGTTGCCTTGCTGGGACTGACAGCAGCAAGCCCTGTGGTTCACTCCAGAGCAGTCGCTCACACGTGGYTGCCCTGACCTCCCCAAGTCTCCCACCCTGGGAAGGGAGGAAGGCACGGACACTCCATACCTGTGTTAGGGTGACTGATGCCTTGTCAAGCTGACTGCYTTTCCCAGCTTGGAGCAGCCTGTGCTGCACTCCTGGTGTGTTTGTTACCARCAATGACAGCGTGAGGTTCTCCAAACCCAGGTGGGCATTTTAGACACCAGTCTGACAGGGAAAGGTCATTTCCCAGAATGTGATAAATCAATCCRTTGGAGTGACTTTCTCCGTGATGTGCTCTGGCAGTGCTGGCAGGGAGGGTTCTGCAGAGCTCTCTGGTGAGCTGAGATCTCACAAAGATGTTTGTGTCCCTCCTACCTCCTGGCACGGAGGTGTCCGGGCAGGAGACTGACGTGACATGGCTGTTGACGTGCCGTGGTGAAGATGGTTTGCTGTGATGAGAAAGGAAATCTGACCTGAATGTTAAGCTAGCTTAAAGCCTGGGAAGTACTTTATGTTTCCTGAGTCAGCTCTGACCATCCCTATGGAGTAAGCAGTTGGTTTCAGGTTTTCTGAACACTGAGTAAGGTAATGAGTTTTTTCTGCGGATGTTTGTTTAGCTTCAGCTCAGGCAGTTCATCTGACAMGCCTGAAATGGGACACAGATATTTATAAAGCACGGATAGAAGTGGGGTGGGAAGCAGGGGACTTGCATTTAAATGGGGATTCTTGTTTCATAAAACTGTCACAATTTCTCACCGTGCATTTGCCGAGCTGATTTCTGTTCAGCACACAGGCATCAGTCTGTTTTGAGACCATGCTAAATTATCGTCAGGTAAAGCCCAATATAATTAATTACAAATGAGAAATGCTGACAAATATTTGTCAAGGAGCTGTTTAATGAGCTTCAAATTCTGTGTCAGATGATTCCATCCACCTAGTGTAAATAATTTTTAAGCAATTGTTCTGCTGCGTTTGTGTGGTTTAGGCAGATGTTAGCTACAGCACTTTCACACGTTGCACAGATATGAGACTGGATGGAGTAAAGCCTAACAGCTGATCTGGGCTTTAAAATAGAGACACTACTCCACACAAACAAAACGTGGAAGTAGCAGGAAGGTTTTGAAGATCCTGTGGTCTCAGTTGTGTCTGTGTGCACTGACAGTGCGGCTCTGGGTATGCATCTGAATGCAGGAATTTGCTTTAATAACTGGTGTGTGATACTCATCTCTAGGCACGGCCCACTGAAAATAGAAATAGCTTGGCTGTGTGACAGCAGAAGCTTTGAGCTGGACACCAGAATGGCTGGCTTGCTGTGTGGTTTTCCTCCCCAAATCATTCTCTTCTCACCAGTCTTCTRGCTGGCCTGATTAGCCTGTTTGCTTAATTTCTTTGAGATTCCAAGCAAGTTTGGTTTGCCTTGTCTCTATCCCTTCATATTTCAAGAGGAATTTGATCTTCCTGCCTTACCACAGCAGCATCATAACATCAGGTGTTTGTTTAGTGCTGTCAGCAAATCTTGGTGGCCCTTCTGGTGTTTATTGACTGCTTAGACGCTTAGGTGTTTGTCCCAGTCTCTGTTTGCACATGCAAGTCTGCAGATTTAGACCAGCAGAGAAGAGAAGGGAGTAACTAAATGGAGATATCTGGGGATGAGGAGAGGCATTAAGCTTTGTGTGACACTGGGATATCACACGAAGCGGCGCGTTTATTATTTTCTCTGTGTATTTAGAGGAAACAGAAAACTGACCTGAGATCAAATTTCRAGATAACCTTGACAGAGCAACTGAATCTCTTGATGAAAACCTCAGTGACCAGACCTGAAAAAAACAGCAACTCAAACTGAAAGTGGGACCGAAAGCAGCGGGATGCGTATTCCACAAAAGGAATGTCTAGGGTGGTGGTTGAAACATGTTGCTGTCATTTGGGTACCTGAATATTTTAAAAATACTTTAAAATTACTTTCAAAAGCCTGGCACCTTTCTGGGAGGTGAGGCACAGGTAGCTCCTGCTGATTTCAGGAGCTGTTGGAGAGCTGAAGCTGTCTCTTYGGGCAGATAATGACCGAGGATTGAGATTGGTGCATAAATATTCTTTTAAGCTCCTGAAGGTAACCAGGTAATGAAGGTGGGGATTTTTGCCRTTCCCATAGGTGGTAGCAGGAGTCACAATGGCCTTGAGTTGAAGAAGGAAGAGTTTAAACTATAAGGACAAGTTCTTTTAGATGAATGTGATTCAATTAATCTCCGCTAGTGCTGTTCTTTGAGAGTAGCATTAATGAGAAATATGCCACATAYCAACAGGACAAAAGACACCCTTGTCCTCACTTATCTTGGCATCTTTTTCTCCTGCTATTTGGGGGAGCAAATAAGCACTTTTTCATTAAATATCTGGGGCCTSTGCTGGGATGAGGGAGTGTAAAGTCCRGGGCAGTGGTGGAGTCACCATCCCYGGAGGGATTTCAAAGAAGTGTGCATGTGGACACACGGTTCATGGTGGGCCTGGCAGTGCTGAGTTAGTGGTTGGACTCTCTGATCTCAGAGGTTGTTTCCAACCTAAACAATTATATGATTCTATGCTTTATAAAGTAAGGGTAAAGGATCAGGAACTTGGAAGGAAAATGATCATTAGGGAAAGGCAAAAAAAATCRTCAGAAAGACGTCAAGGGACTGAGTAATTGAAAGATTGACTTACAACACTGAGATCAATAGAGAAATAGCAGGGACTGGATGGGAACATTGAGAGCTGGAGGGGGATGTTGTTACCAAAAGTGGAAGTTTCAGGAATGATCCATTGCTGTGGACGTAAATGCTCCTTGGTGAGAGCCCTGCTGTCAGTACCAAGGGGAGACACTCAACCAAACCTGTCCCTGTGTAAGGACTTGTTAATCCTCACTTCAGCCAGGAGGAAGGCAGAAGGATTCCTCACTCAGTGAAGATAATCCCCTTTCCCCCGTCTCTGCTACTTCTGTTTTTTGGGTTTTTTTTGAACACTGTCTCTATCAGTTTGACTGGGACATCCTACAACATTACACCGGGGGTCTGACCTACAGCCTTGTAATTATCTGCAGCTAAATTAGAAGTTTAATCTTTGTTCTGAGCAACAATAAGTTGAGTCAGATAGGTTTTAAAAATAGCCCAAGCTCAAGTTTAGTGAAGTCTCAAATGCAATTAATAAAAAGGTAATGGAGTTAGGAAGTTGCAGGCTGAAATGTGGAAATGTTTAACTCTCAGTTTTCCTGCAGTTGAACTGCAGTGTTGCCTTGGTTCTGCAAGAGAAAATTGATTCCAACATTGCTCTGTCTTTTTGTACATCGTCCTTATAATTTATCAGTTCAGTATCTTGTGTTCTCGTTGGGGTTTGGCTCTGTATGTGCCACAAATTACCAGCTGCATGCATTTTTTGTATAGTCAGTTCGTTGTCATTTTGACTCGATGCCAAGCCATGGTGAAGACCACTTCAGAACATCATAGTCCTCCAACCTCCTTTGTTGTAAAATGGATATGAAAACCCACTTTGTAAGTAATGAGAAATGGCTAATGCAGGTAGGGATTTGTTTTGCTGTAACAGCAGAACGTGCAGTGGCAATTTGTCAGATCCCCAGCTCAGCTCTGCTGTACTGTTTGCCTTTAAATAGTGTGTTACCTTAATGTCTTGAGATTTTTCTCCTTGTATCTTGGCAACACTGCTGCTGAAGTTCACACACTCGTGTGGTGGAGAGACAAGGTTTTAACCAAAAGGGTAAATTCTTTAGTCTGGCAAATACTAYAGGCAGGAGTTTTGGTTCTGTCATCCTCTGTGCAGGAGTGGTGGAATAAGTCAGCAGAAGCAGTGGATTATCCTTGGCCYTGCACATACTTTTCTGTTTGTGGGGTTTTGCCTGTGAGGTTTAATTTGATTGTGTTGCGTGGTGTATGCTCCATGTGGATTTACTCAGTATTTGGTGTGTTTAAAATGTGCTGAGACAAAGACGTGGGGGATGTGCAGAGGTGTGCTGGTATCTGATGAGCCCAAATTCCTGGCTGTCTGAACTTATGATTGTGTAATGCTGGCTGATGCACATATTACTGATCTGATTCATATCCCAGCTCCACATAGGAATAATTACTCCACAGGAGTTCAATTTGGTGTTCCCTTCCAGAAATGGTCACCCTTTAATCTGTCTCATGTGTTTGCCAGCTTCCTAAAGTGGAAGTTGCTTCTCCTYTGGAATCAGTGCTCTTATAAATTGACTCTTTTTATACTTTTATTTGGTACCAAAGGAGACTTAATGGTTTRGGAATAAAACCACCCTCAACCTATCCTCCCCATCCACACACAAGCCTGGCCTTGTCCTTTGCTGGGTTGGATGAGCTCATGAGAAGAGGCAAAATATCTTCAGCCTTTGAGCCAAGCCCTGTGCCGAGCATCATTTGTGTGAAGCCATCTGGAGCAGGTTTGAGGGTGGTGCAGGATGGCAGTTAACACCAGAAGCAGATAGAGGTAGGCAGCAGGAGGTTCCAGCTTGGATTAACTTTTGGGTGGCTGAAGTTCTGAAGAGGTACAACACAAATTGTATCAGACTTTAAAAACATGTTTTACACTCCCTTGAATTTATATAGTGGTAAGATCCAGACCAAATTCATGAAGGTTTGTGAGAAGCCTTTCTCTGTCATGGGCTGACTGTGAGAGGAGCAGTGTTTTAGAGGAGAGCACCTAACAGTGATAATACCTGGTGCAGATGCTCCCTTACCTGTTGGTGAAATCCAGAGCCACTGTGGCCTTTTTCCCTGTGTGCAGGTGTGGGTCGCCATGTCCCAGGTGACCCATCCTTGGGGACCSTCTTGCAGGTTGCTCTGCAGTGTCCTACAACTGCCACTAACTCACCCTTCTGGTGTAGTAAAGACATTTTGATTCCTTTGCCTGTGAGGTGGAACCAATGAGACACAAATTCCTGCCTCTGACTTCTCCTGGACCACACCTGGGTGTGGGAGAGCAGTGACCCTGGGTAGGAACTGTGTGTGGTGTAACTTCTCCCTCCTCGCAGGTCCTGACAGCCCATGCTTTGCTGTTTGCACACCATCTCCTATTTCTTAGACTTAGATAAGTTACAAACATGCTGATAATTGCTCATGGCACTGATTTTTCTTTATTTTCTCTCTGGGAGTCCTAAGTGACCTGAGACCTTTCAGTGTGAGAATCTGCTTGATTTTTTTTTTTTTTTTTTTTTTTTTTGAAACATCTGCTATGTGAGAGGTGGGAATAGAGGAGAGGTGGCCAAAGGAACTGGCTCCTTGCTTACAGGGATGGTGGGAATGGTAGAGAGGTGGCCAAAGGACCCGACTCGTTGCCACGAATGGGCCTGCCCAGCTGAGGGCCTTTGTTCTTCACCTGACGACTTCTGTCACCTTCATCTTGGCTTCTGCTCCTCCAGGTGCTTAGCACCACGTGTCTCCAGAGGGTACCACGAGTGTCTTCCCAGGGTCCTCCAGGAACTGGGATCCAGAGCTTCCAGAATGGCCAGGGGAAGGAGCTGGGAGGTGCTGCTGCTGCGAGAGCTGGGTGACACACGCTCTCCAGTTTGCTCCGGGATGTGTGGAGTGGCTGGGAATGGTGTGACATCCATCACAGAGGGCACTGATGGAGGGCTGAGGCAGTGAAAGTAGTTCTGACCTCCGAGGGGTCTGTGCGGTAAGAAGGCGAGGATTGGGGACGATTTATGTTGTAACTCTGTTAGCGTTGTGGGGTTGAATACACGTCAAGGGCACTTTGACCTTGGAATGGAATCTTTTGGTGTGAATTTGTGTCTTTTTCTCCTCTCTTTTCTTCCCTTAAAGAAAATTCGAAATAAATACTGAAAATCAAAACCGTCTGTTTTGAGGGGACCAAATTGCCTCTCTTAATTTTATGGGGTTTGGATATTACTGAACGATTAAAAGTCCTACTAATTTTTACTGTCTGGCTATTGTGCTTGTAGGCAGTGACTCTGCTAGCATTAGTCATTTTAACTATGGAAAAAAAAATAATAAAAATGCAATTAATGTGGCTCAACAGCTGAGTCTGCTGGACTTAAAAAAAGGGGGAAAAAAAGTAAATTTTAATGAGTTCTGGGATCATAAAGATACATCTGGTGGATGGATTAGCCAAGTTTTCAACCTCAGAATGTGTATTGAAAAACTCAGTGAATTATGTCGCTACAAAAGTGGATCTTTGCATGTTTATAAGACCTCAGTGCAATCTCCTTATATTTGCCTAATGACAAACAGACATCTCACAGGGGCACAGCCCAGGACACACATGGGCTGAAACAGCTCCCTAGGCTGAGAGTATTTGCAATGGGATGCTGCTCCTAGTAAATATTAGAGCATCCATTAAATATAGGAGGAAAAATATTTTTGGTACTGGATGGAAGAAAAGAGAAGGAAGGGAAATGGGATGGGGTAGAGAGGAGAGGGAGRACTGCAATTTTTACTGTACATGATGTGTGGGCTAAGATACTGTGCCTCCACTGCTGAACCAGAAAATTTATAACAACTGTTTGTCATGTGTATGTATTTATAGCCATTCACATAATGAAGAAGTTTCATGAGGTTGTAATAACATATCAAGATGGATGTAATTAAAACAGAAGCAAATTGACACCTCTGGATTAAAGGCAAACTCTAAACTAATACACCTGTACGCTGTCACTTATGTATTAGTTGTCTGGGGCAGTCTGCCAGATATGCAAATAAAAAGACATTGGCAAATTTCCTTGGATGTGTGGTTTTGAAAACCCCAACTATTTAATCGTTTGCCTAGCCCTGCTCAGGTTTGTAGCAAGGGTAGAATTGAATTATTTGGTGTCACCAATGCTTTGGGATGGGAAGAGGGGTTAAAGGATATGGGGTGAGGGGAAAGGAGCGAGGAGAAATACAGGGCAGGGCACTGCTGGGGAATAATGTCCTTTRCAGTGGGACCCTTCCCTTAGGAAAGAGGTGTCAGCTGCACCATTTCACATGTGCCCTAACTCTTGAAACTCCAGAGCACTAAAGAGTCCTTGACATTGACACTCTGCAGCTTTTGAGCGCAGTTAAATGCTTTTGAAAACTGCCCTGTAACAACAGGCTTTGCTTCTGTCTGCTGCAGGTGCCARTGAGCAAAATTCTCCTCAAATTTATACATTTGCACCAATTCAGATCCGATGTAAATCGTTGCTAGGTCTGTGAAATAGGAATTTTTTCTGTTTCAATTTGCAGAAGCCTAAAATGTTTCCAGTGGAGTCGTGGACATCCATTTCAGCCTGTGGTCAATAGATTTGCTCTCGTAATTAACTCTCAGTGTGCAAACTGCTGATGTAAAATAGGCTGCTGGTGTGGAGCAGGAAGGGAATTATTTGCTTTGTTAGTTCCAGGGCTGTGGATTGAAAATTCCGGCCTTGCTTTGGGGTGACTTGCACCCCAGATAAACCTGCATTCCCTTAAGYGGCCTGGGCAAGGTCTTAACGTGGTTCAGTGAGTAACCCTGTGTCTTCTGTTAAAACCCTGATGTTGGTGCCTCCAGCTCCTCCTCCCTGAGTGGGAAATTCCACCTCTTGTGGGTTTGGTGTCGTTTCCTCAGATGGTTACTCGGGTGTGTAAAACTGGTTATAGATAGGTAGATACTACAGGAGCTCTGGAGAGCTCAATGAAACCCACGATTCTTSAAGTCAGTTTTGAATTCAGGCTTGAAATTCTTTGTCCCAGTTGGGGTTGAACCAGGAGAAAATCCCACTTTGGGCTGGAGTTCTGCAGAGCAGGGGCTGCTAAATGCAATTTCCAGGGAGCTGACTGCATAAAAGCTTCAATGGGCATGTTTTGTTAGACTTTTCCCRAATTAGAGAGACTCCTTTTTTAGTACATCTGGACATTAAGGATCAGTCCTGCGAGGTACATGGCTTCAAAGTGATTTCAAATGGTAGGATTTTTGTCTTCAATATTTCAACAACTTTTCTTCCACCTTTAATCTTTCATGAGCGGAAGCTTCAAAAGATAATTAGTAAAACATGCTTTTATCTGCATTTATCTCAAAACATGATTAATTTTTTAACTGCAATTACAGCAATCATTTCAAGTTTACTCTATATTAATGAGCAAAGGATTTTTTTGAGAGAGCGTGAGCCTAAATATGGCTAGATTGGCTGAGTTGAAAGGTGCATTTATGAGTGTGCTTTTGTTTTCATTGCTAGGGATTGAATTTCCGGTTCCAGGAAGTAATATTTCACATGGATTAAAGTCTTTGAAATGCTTTTGCCCGGCTTCACTAGATCATTTTGAGGAGCTGGCAGTGATAAGAACTGGATCACGCACTTTACAGGACCTGGCTACTGAACACCCACTTCCACGTTTCCCTTGTGTTGGTGATTTTTTGCTCCATGCTGTGCGTGTGTTCCTCTGCTTGCTGCCCTTGGCGTTGAAATGTAAGATGTTCAATGCAGCCAGTTTGTTGTTAATGAATTAGCAACGAGTTTGGAAGTTGTCACCTTTACCATTTCAGTCTTTGTTATAGGCAGCTGAAGGCATTTTTTATTACTATTTCACTTCTGGGAGAAAGATGTTCATGTCTGTTCCYGTCTTTATTGCTGGTACTGATGTGTGTAGGACTGTCCCAACTGGTGTCCTGCAGCCTGGATGCTGCCTCTAGGTCCAGTCTGTGGCCCCATAACCCCTAGAAAATTGTGCCACTGGCACATAGATATCCTAAAATGGGTATCCCTCCCAGAGCCTTCAAAAGCAATAGACCACTGCAGCAGATTGCTGAAAAGAAGCACAATTAAAAACCACTTTTCACTAGAGTACAGCTTTGGCATCATTTTGCCCTGTGAAGGCTGCTCCTCAGCCCTGGCTCCTGCTTCTCCATCAACAGGAGGGAGAGATTTTGGGCTGGAGCTGCAGTTTCACTGCTCTGTGCCTCCTGAGGCTGCTGGAGGTGATGCTGGGGTGGTGCCACGGCCCCAGCTACACAGCAGAGGTAAACAGAGCAGGCATCTGAAACTGCTGTGAGAAGGGTAAGGACAAGAGGAGGTTTTTGTGGTTTTTTCTTTGTTTTGTTTTGTTTTGTTTTTTCCCCCCAGTTTCCTTCATTTAGGCCCTGGTCCTGCATGTCAGAGAGGCTTTGGAGTAAGCGTGCACAGCCTTGGTTCACGTCTGATTTTAGCTTCTGAAGTGGGATGGCAGCTCCCCTGCCCTGCGGTCCCTGGGGAGGTGGATGGGCAGCAGTGAGTTGGGCAGCTGCACAGGAAAGCACGCGAGTGGATAATCAGATTTCTGATAAACCCAGGTCTCTAAGTGCCTTGAATGGGCAGCTTTGCTGTGAATGGCCTCGTGAGGTCTGCTGTGGCTGCTCTCTTTGTTTGGTGCTCTGACAAAAAATTGCTCTGGTGTCCTTGTTGGCATATTTTTACATCTGTTATCCATATTTTCGATTTGTTCTGGCCGCGGTCTTATTTTGTTTCGCAAAATCTACCTGGGATTGGGACGGAGATATATGTTTGCTGAGGCAGATTTGGAAATTGCGTTGTTGAAATACAGCCCATATGGGCCATTGTAAAATGGTTACTGCAGCATATAATTGCCTTCACAATGATGTGCTTTGTCATTTTCCTTCCATCTTCAAAGAGGCGCTCCTGTAGTCTGCTGACAGCAGTGGTGGTATTAGAAAACATATGGATTTGTAAAGGCATTAAACTGTCTTTAGTTCAAGGATTAGATTACAGTGTTAAGAGTGTGGGTCACCACGTTTTCGTGGGGATAGGCTGCACTTGACTGTGTCGGTTTGTGTGATAGGTTAGGGAAGGGTTTGTTTATTTATTGCAAATATCTGGTATAATATCCTTTCAAATACATGGGGAAGGGGGTGTCTCTCGTGCCACTGTACATGGGATGAGCTGCAGCTCTGTCCCAGGGCTGTGGTCCCACCTCCCCCTGCATCACCTGCGGGGCTGGTCAGGGCTCACCATCCACCCTGACAAGACTTTCAAGAAGTCTCATTGGGAAATGCCAGTTACAACATGGAAAAATACACAGAATAAACCTCACAAAATTGGCTTTGAAAATTTAAGGTGGGGTTTTTTTTTTAAGTCTGCCATGCTGCACTGCCACTCTGAGCATTTTGCATGTTTGTTTTGTGTTCATTTTACACYGCACAGCTCCACACATGTCAGAGTACAGGGCAATCTGTTGAGCTTTTACCTTTTTTCCTGCCCTCACAGTTTCAGGTGTGGCTCTTCTGGGGTGGTTGGGGGTCTGCAGTGCCTCTCTGAGCAAGGGCCAGCGCAGCATTCTCATCGTGGGATGCACGTGGCATAGACACAGCACGCAGCCTCTCCCATCCTGGAGTGATGCTCATGCTCTTCACGCCATCAAAAGGGCAAAGCTGGAGAGTGGGGGTGATAATGCACGTAAAGAAGATCCTTTTTTTTTTTAGCTTTGTTAGTGATTTTGTCTTACTTTTTTGCAGCCTGCTCAGTTCCTTGSGTGGGCTTGCTTGGCCCGTGGCCACCTTCACCACGGGCACTTGCTGTTGCGCTTGGGTTTGCACAGGTCCCTTCCAAAACCACTCTTTCATATCCCTTTTCCTTCAAACACACTCTTTAAATTAAGATGCTGAGCCGGTCCTTGGGAGACTTGGGCTGGTTTTTGTGCAAGCAGAGTCATCTTTCGTAACCTCGGAGCAGTCACTCCCTTCCCCAGTTCARCGTGGCCGTGGGAGCGCCTGCCCTGGGGTTGTGCCGAGCAGGGATGGATTTGGGCTTGGATCCGTGTGTGTGCTCAGGGGAGCTGCTGCATCCCGGCTGTAGGTTTGGGTTTCTTCACCAAGAAGAGCAGGTGTGTGGAGACAGTGCTGATGTGTGAGGTGGTATTTAAGGCGAAGTCAAAATATGTGCTTAGGGATCACCTTGAGCTAGARTGTTAATTTTGCTGAGTTTTTCTGTCCACAAAAAGGTTTAATAATACCATCCCTCTTCAGAGATTGCCTGAATTAATTAGCATCTGCAGGATGCTCAAGTAGTAAGTGGTTAACATAAAATATCTACATAATTTTACTGTAGGACAATAAACCACAAATGCCTGTACACACGTAGCAGGGACCTGGCTAGAACACTTCAAATAAAGCTATAATTTTAGCTTAAAATTGTTGACCTCAGCCAACTTCGTTAAGGCAATCTGATGTGAAAGGTAACACTGTCAAATTCTGATTAATGCTTTATCTTTCGTTATATTGTTACGATTATTCAGTGTGTAAAAGTTGGTGTTGCTTAGTTATGGCTTGCTTCAGTTTTAAATCACTTACAACATTACATGTCCCAGCTGTGGTGGGTGTCATGGCTATTTATGGTAACATCTTTCCTTAAATCCACTGCAGAATAGGGAAGAAACTCTCATTCTGCCTACAAGAAATGTTAAAGGATGTATTACTAACTCTGGCAGCTGTGGTGGTGATAAACAAATTAGGTCTGTCATTAATGCCAGGGTCTGCAGGTGTAACATGTCATAAAACTGGTATAGCTCTGGTACTAGCTGGCCTATAAAAAGAAATAAATACAGGTTTTTTTTAATCCTGGTGTAACAAATTTAAGAGCAAAGCTGCTTTATGATGAGGTTTGTGTAAGGTGAACACAAAGTTCATGTCTATGGTGTGATTTTGGAGCAAACAGTGCAGAAATGAGAAAGAAACTGTCCAGTGAGAAGCTCTCACTGATATCCCCAGGTTTTGCCRTGGTCCTTTTTCAGGGCTTTATTTAAGGCCTCATTTATGCAGATATTTAAATCAGTCCCTCTTTTAGAAAGTGCTTGAGTATATTATTAAAAACCATAGCACCGTGCACTTAAAATCAGTACATGCTGAAGTGCAGGCAGGAGGGGGATGTTATAAGGTAGATACAGAAGATGTTACAAGGTATATACAGAAATATGTCTTCAATGTGAAGCTTCCTAACAGTGACTTGTTTTTAAATAATAATTTATTTTGATGGCAAACTCAGGAGAGTGGCTTGGCATTTTTTGGTTTGGGGCCCTCAGGCGGTTGAGCTCCTGGAGCCGCAGGGCCAAGGCGTGTTCCAAACTCTGCCTCCTGATGCAGCTCAGCAGCATCCTGTGGGATGCAGGACACGGCCACGTGCTGGAGCATCCCTGGCCACGCTGGAAAAGCCCCAGCAGGCAGCTTGGCTGGGGGACCACCAGCAACAGTGGGACTGAAATCACTCACTGGCACGAGSCTGTGTTTGTTGAAAGCTTTTTTCTGTCCCTTGGCTGGTCGAGGATGTGGGATGAGTTCGGATTCAAGCACCCAAGTTCTGGGTGTAACACACACCACCAATGGAAACCCTGACAAGCTGAAGTCTCTGCTGTATGGGATTGAATTTTATGCCTCCCTAAGAGAAATGGTGAACTTTGCAGCTTTGCTTGCAGAAGTCCCGGTAATGAGGAGTCATCAAGATTTCCCTGGAAGTGGCTTTACTTTGGGTAATGACTTTGGAAAGCTGCTGCGGGGTGCTTCCCCCTCTCCCCGGGGCAGCACCTTCCCGYGCAGCCACATATTGCTGCTTTCTCCAGTACCAGCTAAACAGGTGGCAGGATTCAAATCAGCACTCCCTGAATGGAGTTCGCTCTCCACAATAGCTCACCAGAGGCCTGTTTTGTTACAGAACATTGATTAAATAAATATTCCTATGCATGCAAAAGAGGAGAAATCTGTTACGACACTCCGTAGTTATTTTTCCATTAATGGCAAGGAGCTCTCTCTAATTTTCCTGCCCCTTTCAATCTGTTTCCCTGTCTCCCTCCCTTCCCATCACTACTGATGCCTCCAAGTGCATGAGGAACATGCAAAGAGCTCACATTCCCTCTGGTTCGGATCACGGCTCCAACTCACTGTGCTTTGGGAAATCCCCCCGGCCTTTGCAGGGCAGAATTGACTGCTCCGTGCATGTGGTTTTGTTTAACTTGATATTTCATGTTCAGTATCAGCATTCCTTGTGCTAACTGACCTCCATTAATTTATATAGCTGCAGTTAAAAATACAATTTTGCAGTACCAGCATTTTGCATAATATTGACAATTGGGGCAGAATATTTGACTTCTGAAGAACGTCTTTTTTTTCCTTCTGTGCTCTTCTGTGACCCTTGATGTTTAAAGCCTTTGAGGCAGAAGTTACTGCTCTGTGGTTTGTGCTGATGGAGGTGTGTGTGTGTTTTGGAAGAAAAGCACCTCATACTCAGATCCTGGCAGCCAAAGGCAGCTCCACTGCAAGCAGCAGATCTGATTTGATRTAAAATGGTGGCATCTGAAAATAAATACAGGGTAAAGGATTCATACAGGGGGAAAATAGCTTTACTGGTTTTAAATTCAGCAGACATTTGTCTCGAGAAAGAACTTTTGATTGAACAAATGTCTGGCTGCAATAAATGTGGAGTACAAGGAAATACCATGGCTTTACTTTGGCTCTACATTGATGTGATAGAGATAAAAATCCACCCCAAAGAGAGTAATTCAAATTTAGCTTCCYCCCCTGCCCCCCCAGGCAATGGTATCTATTACTTTGGAAAAAACTGGAGTCAGCACTTCTATATCATCATTTTTCTTATACAAATTTCGAGCAGTTAAATCACAGAGCTGTTACTCTAGAGAAGTAAATTGCGCAATATATTTTTGAAAGTTTAAAGACCATAAATGAAGCCTCCTTTCATTATCTGACTTTCTCTTAAAATACAACCACAGTTGGTTAGATTTAGGCTCGGGGTTGGAGAAGTTCCTGTTTGGGTACAGCTGATCATCTGGGCACTCTGTCAGGGACAGCCCTCGCCCTCTTTCCTAAGGTGCGGTGGGATTGCCGTGGTTGGAATGAAGCTGTGCCAGGGAAGCTCTCCCCGGGGAGAGGGAGCTTTGTGTGGCTGTGGCAGGAGCCCAGTGTCTGTCTGCTCTTGCTTACCACGGGCACTTAGTTGGAAGTGACACTAACCTGAGCTTAATTCTAGTTCGACATTGCAACAACGTGCCAGCTGTTCCCGGCGTTCTTCCGTGACACCGCCATGGAATTATTTTTTTGTTATCTTCCGAGATGTCATTTTAYGTCCGTGTGCTTTCCCGCTCACCCTTTGGCACGGGAAACGTACAGCTAATGCATTTTTCTGGGAACGTGAAGAAGCAAGGGAGGAAATCTCCAATCCTGGGGCCGGGGGGCTGTGCTCCAGGCAGCCGAGGAGAGACGGGCAGGGAGGAAAGGCCCCRTCTCACATGGAGCCTCAGAGCCACTGGGACGTGTGCAGTGATTAATGGTGTCGTTGCTTTTCAGCTTCATCAAAAGGCTTCGGTGTAAGAGTTTCTAAGGAATGCTGATATTCGCAGGAACCTATCAAAGGGTACAGAAGATATCAAATGAGCAAGCAGGAATGGGAGTTAATTACTGAACAGTGATTACTCTGATATAACCAATTATTGGATCATTAAATGTTTATTACCTTTTTTATGCTCCTTTCCCTCGTAAGTGCAGTTTTGTCCTCATAGTATTAAAAAAGGGGTGGTTCTAATGCATAAAAAACCTTTTCAAAACCTCGCAGGTACTGAAAGGGCATCTCACCCCAACACCTGACACGCCGTCCCGCTCGCCCTGCTTTCCTTGCTCGGCGGATTTGGGGTCAGGGGCTGTGAACCCTATTTAAAGGGCAGATTAGCTCACTCCCAGGAAGGGGCTGGAGGGGAGTGCAGCAGCAGGAGCAGGGCAGAGGCTCCATCACATGCTGCCAGGAGCTTCACTGCCCTTCCTCGTGGGGTTGGGTTTGTTCCTTCTGCTCCCGCTGCGAGTGGTTGGTGGCTTTTGTGCCCCCGTGGCATCCAGAGGCTCTTCCTAGGGCTCCCTAAGGACACAGTGGCATGGCCTTCAGCTTCCTTGGCTCAGAGCATCTCTCCCTCCCCAGTCACTAAGCCTCTTGTAAGGAAGAAGTTTCCATTGCAAGGCTGAAAYGATGCTGTCTGAAAGCGAGACACAGACCCCGCACTGGACGTCTGCAGAGTGAAAAATACCATCTTTCCAAGCTGAACGCAGTTATTCTGGATGACATTTGRGGGTTTAAAATGTTAAAGCAATTTTTTAAAATACAGCTATTTGTGACTTTCGTTGATGATCCTTAAATGTTGAGTTGTTTAAGCTGCAGATCTCGGGAGAAGTAAGGGTCAGGGGGTAAAAAAAGAAGAGAAAAAAAATCTCTTTCTCTGTCAGCAGAAGATTTCCTGGCAGTGGCCTGTCCTGCTGTGTGTGTGCAGGGGGCTGGGGGGGGTCTGCGTGGACCTCGTGCCCTCGGTGGGTGTTTGGGGGCAGGTGGAGACACATGAGGATTCCTTTCATTCCTGGCGTGTCACAAGCCCCCAGCAGTGGGGTTCGTGTGTGTGGTGTGGGCAGCCAGAGTGCTGTGCCTGGTGGGGGGCGTGTGTGACCATCACCAGATCTGCTCAAGAAGGCAAATCCCTCTGTTTCTGGAGCAGTTGGTGGGTGTCATCCTCAGCTCCTGACACAGCCACCTCTCAGCAGCCACGCTGGTTTTATCTCCTGTACAGTGTGCTTGCAGAGGAAGTTCTCAGGAACCAAGTTTTTCTGTGCCCTTTATTTTTGAGTTTAGCTTAATCATTTTTATGATCTTCCTTAGGGGATTATTAGTTTTTTATTAATACCTCCCTTTGCCAAGTTGGAAGCTTCAACCATTTTTGAGCTAAACCTTCAGGGAATCTTTTTTTATTCATCTTTTTTTTCCCCTCTAGCATAATCCTACCTGGACCTTCCCTCACAAATGTGATTTTCAGGTTTTATCTTGACACCTAAGCCCCCATGAAAGTCGATGGGGAAGGTCGTAGGGAATRCACAGCAGAGTTGAAACCAGGAGGCTGTTTGCAGCTTTGTGTTATTACTGTAGGGAAAAAGGAGGAAACTCTGTTAAATCGTGCTCCYTGTGCTCCTGGGAGTCTAAATTACTGTCTTCACTGCACTGCTGTGTCAAATCAGTTATGTGGCAGTTGGGACCTTGCCCTTTTTGAAAGGATTCTTCCTCCTCCTGATGGATTTTCCTGTAATCCTTCAAGGGACAACTTTATTCCGGGTTAATTTTCCTATTTTCCTTTAAAAAAAAATAAAAATAGAGCAGGTTTACTTTGCAGAGCAAATATTATGCAGGCCACAGCTTCCTCATGTGCATGAAGATGATTTTGTCGCCGCGGTGCAAGTCTGTGGAGTCAGGATGTGTCTCTCGTGGGAGCCCACGATGCCACACAGGCATCTGCCTTAAACACCATCCCTGTGAACATCCAGCAGCAAACTGCTTCCTCCAGCAGTGAATCCCAGTCCTGAAAGGCCCCTTCAGTGTGCTGCAGGCCCAGTTTGGGGGTTGCTGGTTTGGGCGATGCACGGCCAGGGCGCTCGGTGCTCTGCTCACAGGCGTGTCTGCGATCATCCCTCCTTGACACCTTCTGTGCAAAATAGTAATAATAACAATAATGAAACGTCCCTCAGGATTTCCTGTTAATAACCGAACACGCAGCAGCAGTTGTAAACTGTCTGGGTAATGTCACAGCCTCTCTGAGATGGAGGGCAGGCGAGCATCCCGGGAACACGGCGAGAACAAGGCATCCTGTGTTTCAGATCCTGTACAAAAATGTATCGTGGCTGCGAGGCCGTGGGAGATGAGCCAGTCTCCGGGACTGCTACAAATGTTATATTTCAATGAAAGGTCAGCCAGAAACAAGGTCAAAACAAGCCTGATACACAGAGCAAACAGCGAGGCTGCGAGGCGCAGATAAAGGTTAATGTGAAGGGCTATTGGCATTAGTGCAGCATGTGGTCAGCTTGCTGCGGAGCAGGGGCTGAAGCGGGAGATAATGAGGAGGGTTTACTCTAATTCTATTAGAATGTATAATTAACTAGCATAATTGATAGCAATTTTCCCTGTGTGTCTGTGGGTGTGTGTACGTGTACGTAAAGTCTCATTTTCGGCTTTTGTGGTACTGCACCGTTGCCTTGAGCCAAAGGAGACCCTCCGGAGGCTCCCGGGGCTCAAGCTCCCTGTATTGCTCAGCCTGTGGATGCAGAGGGGAGCAGTGTGGTTTTTTAATCTTCCCCTGGAATTAGGCAGTGGTACCCTGGGTAAGGCAGACCTGCTGCTGGGGAAGGTCTGCAGTGCCAAGAGCTCGGATGAAGTSAGTGTTTGAAGAGGGAGTGAGGGACAGGTCAGCCCTGTTTCTCTCTGGGTTGTTTGTACCTTTTATTCTCAATAACCCTGTGAAAACAGAGAGCTTGAACTGAATTTTGCCTTTGTGCTCATCTTTTGTCCTGGATAAAGTTCACACTTTGTTCCTATGCAGGGACATAAGCAAACTCGTGTTTCACACGACTGGGGATTTTAATTTTCATGGAGCACAAAGATGACAAATCATTGTGGATTCCTCTGCAGGGCAGAGAGCAAATAAGCTAAATCTTCCACTGCCCCAAATCAACCCCACACCAGGCTGTAATGCTCTCCTGACCTGGTGATGTTTGGGATTTTGTTGGGTTGTGGACAGGTGGGAAGCCTCTGCCCTGGCATTGCTGCTGGCTGCCAGGAAGTAACCTGGCCCAGCAAATGGAAAATTAGGCTTTACCCACGTGGCTGATGTTGTTGGGTTGCAGGAAGCCTCGCTGTGCCTACTGTCACATCCTTGATGCAGTGTGAAAACATCAGAGAAGGAAATTTAGGGTTGGTTTTGTGGTGGATTTTTTTTTTTAAAGTGTTGARTGATTTATCTTGATGGCTGTTTTGCTTGTCCGATTTCTTGATTTTGCAGGGTACAACTGAGGGCATACATTATTATTTAGTTGGTTTTTTTTCTTTCAATATCTGGCGATACACATTTTGTAAATGTAAATGTAAATCACCCTCTTCTCCATCCTTAATCCCTTGGGATGGGAAACCTAAAGGCCATATTCTTCCTTGAGAGAGGGATTTACCCTTCCAGCTACATTAAATGTTAGCTGGAAACATGTGGCTAAAGGCTCCCAAACACTAAGCTGAGACTCTTCCCTTGAGGTTCTGGTTTATTTGGAAATTGAATTTGTAATTTTTATTTTTTTCTTTTCTTTCAAAGGTTACGCAACTCTCTAAGCCTCTCATTTTAGGTCACTCTGCCTTTTACAGCCAGATCCACCTCATCAGCGAGAAGGCTCCCTGAGGACTGCAACAGGCTCAGGCTTAGTGTTATCCAGGAAAAATGTGTATAATAGTTGTATTATAAAGTAGTAGGTAAYGTAACCCCCGTGTGTTCGCCTGGCGAGTGCAGTGTGAATGGTGCTGTGGCACAGTGGCACTCACTTYGAGCCCTTTTTTGACAAAATAATGCTAATTGCCCTGGGCTGAACGATGCCAGGGGCTTAGAAATCCTTAGCAGTACTCACRGAGGGAGCCAGGAGAAGTCAGGTGGAGAAATCAGGGAGATTGGCTCTCATGCAGAGTTTCAGTGTCTGAGGCGCTGCTGAATCTAGCGGAGGATTAATACCCAAATAATCCTGCTTGTCCAGGAAACTCGTGACAMCGTGAAGGTTTGAGATCAGTGTGATATGCTTTAGAAGGAATATAATAATAAATCCGCAAGTCCCCAGAGGTAGAAACTAATTGCTATTCATSCTGCATCACATCTGAGCTTTTCTATGGTTTGTTTCCTGTTCCAGTGATAACGAGAGATCCCCTTCCACTTCAAGTCCAGCATCATTTCAGTGCTGGCTTTCACCAGAACCCACAAAAATACTCCAAATCCAGCAAAAATTCCTCAATTGCTCAGCGCCAATTCCTCTAACCATTTGAACAGTTTCATCCTGGATCTAGGTGGTCTGTACYGTTCCCTAGTGCCATCAGGATTCTGGCTGCAGAATTGAAATGGGAGTGGAACTAAGGTGGCACTTGGGAGGCTGGAGGTGATGTGGTTACTGGTGAGTGGTTAATTAATATCCAGCTCTCGTTGAGTGTTGGGAAATCTCACCTGTGTTTTGCTGCTGGGTTTGTTGTCAGGTGTGTTGAGATTCTGTGGGGTTTGGCACTGTGTTGGGTGTCTCGAGGTGTGATGCCCAAGCTGTGTAAAAAGGGTGTGGAGCTGCCACGGCTTCTGCTCATGGCCTTGTCCAGTGCTGTGTTCAGGGGTGCTGGGGCTGATCCTGGCACCCCCTGCCAGCCTGTCCTGCCTGTCTCCAGCCTCACTGCTCACGTGAGCAGGGCTGGAGTTCTCTGAGCATTTTGCAAGATGCTGATAAGAACATATAATATATGGGGACAGGACTTCTTTTTCAAAGCCTGTTTCCCTGATGTATCCTTGAGTGCTGCGAGTTGGTCCATGTCTCCCGTAAGACTGTGCCCATGGGTCAGGACTGTCTGGATTTCGGGTTAACCTGTGGCTTGCAGTGATGCTGGTTTTACCATGCTGACAGTGACCATGRTGTGTCCTGCCCACCCTCCACCCGTGAGGCCACCTTGTCTGCAGCTGCCTGCACCCCCTGCATCTGCAAAAATAACCCCGAGCAGGGTGCCTTGTGCTGCCCCAGCTCAGCAGGTGCCTGGGGAAGTGACAGGGGTCACAAACACTTTGGCCATCTCCGTGCTGGAGGAGCTGGACACGTGGTTGATCAGGGCACCTCGGTGATGAAGGATCCAGTCRGCTCCAGCTCCGTTCCAGCAGTGGAGAGCTTGCTTTCCCGACAAGCACTTACGTTTTTAAGCCATTTATTTTCCGTGGCACCGAGTCATTAAGCATTTCTGCTTGTGTTTTGTTGTTTTTGCTCTCTGTAGGAGCAGAGGGAATTTATTCAATGTCTCAGTCCGGTAATGCAGGGGCTGAGGAGGTGCTTGACTGCCTGACTCGGCAGGCAGAGGCAGGGATGTTGCTGCCTGTGACATCTTTCTAGTGAAGTGGGAATGTCAAGATCTGAGATCCTTTTCCACTTAGTGTACAAGAGCATTAGAACAAAAGGAAACAGAAAGCAGCCCTGCGCCACAAAAGAAACCAAACCAAAAGCCCTCCGGCTAAAGTATATTTTTAATGTTATGAGCAATTTCAGGCAGAAATTGAATGAAACACTTTACCTGAGTGTTGATGGATCTGCTGGGGTCAGAGGAATTATGCTGGTTTACACCAGCCTTGTATGTGATCCTCCATTTTTTTTTTTTTCCCCCTTTGTTTTGTGGGTTTTTTTTCCATTCCAACTGTGCTCACAACAGATGGTGATTATTATGTTTGTTCAGATCAATGAATATTAAAAAAAAAAAGGCAAGACAAAAAAATACAAAAAATGCCCTTCAACTCAATAGAGTCACCCGGGGTTCAGCTGTAGCCTCTGGGTTTTCATTTGGACAATGTTAAGTTATAGTAACTTAAATGGAATTTTTATGAGCAATTGTTTTGCCATGAAACAAGATCTCCCGTGGCATTGACCCAGGCAGATATTTGCCCTCTGGATGTGCCAGCCAGCTCTTGGAGCAGCCCCTGCTCTGGTGGGACACACTCCTGAGGGGGGAGATGCTGCTCCACYGGCAGGTGCCCTCGGGGGCGTAGGGACCTGCTCCTCACCTTGCTTCCCTGGAAAAGACACTTGTTTACAAAGCAAGTGTTTTAGTAGCGTGAGAGATTTAAAAGCACATAAAAATAAATTATTTGAGGCAGAATCCGAAAGAACCTGTTGGTGTAAATGGAAATCAGGAATGAGCGACTGGGGTTGAGATGGAGGGTGGAGGAGATGGACGTGGGTGGCAGTGGGAATGGGAGAGCTGCATTTCCCCCCACACACAGGTGGAAATGCCACTCTCCAGCATTTCCTCCTGAGTTGTTCAGTCTTGGACTGTACTGTGTTTGCTTTACTCCCTGGTTTTACCCCAGCAAAGGCTCCTGTGCTAGGCTCAGCTCCCGGGGTATGAGGGCACGCACATACTCACTGTGGACATCTCTCCAGAGCTGTTTTTTCCAATGGTGCAGAGCGCTGCCAGTCTCAGGGAGCGAGGATTCCTTTGGGCACAAGTGTTCCCTTTGGAGCAAGGGTTCCCTTCGGTGCAGTAGCTTTGTTGCTGCTGTAAAGGCTAAAGCACAGCCCTTTGTGATATTTGAGAGATGAATGGGCCATTTGTGGCCAGCCCTGCTCCCTGCATGGGCAGACAGGGTTTGTGCTGCCTCCACTGCTGTGTGATCAGACCCCTTTGTCCTTCTGCACCCCTTTATCCTTCTGCACCCCTTTATCCTTCTGCACCCCTTTATCCTTCTTGTCCACGTCCCCCCAGGATGAGCTGATGGCCCAGTGGGATGTGGAGCTGCTGCATCACCTGGGAGCTCAGCCTCTGTGCTGGGTGCTTGGCAAAGAGTCCCAACAGGAAGGGGAGGCTGTAGGAGTGCTTAAAATTGAAGGGATTTAAGGAATAATAATAAGAAATGTAACAGATCACTTTTATGTGGGCTGGGGGAAAACATAAATTATTGCCTTGGCTCTTCCCTGCTGTGATTTTGCAGGGGCTCCCCCGGCTCAGAACAGTGAGTCCCCAGGTGGAGAAAGCAGAGGGAGAAGATGGTGCTTTTGGCCCGAGGAGGTGCTTTGGGAGGGAAGGAGAAGGCTGCAAACCCTGGGGGAGCCGGGCTGGCCGCAGAGCAGGGCTCTCTGGGGTGGTGCAGGGGAACCCCAGGCACTGTGTCCATGTCTTAGCTCCAAACATCCACACCCCCAGATGCTTCTGTGGAGCTCTTCCCCTTCAGTGCAGGGGTTTCCATGTGTAGTTGGCTCACAGGTAGCTCAGGTAGGATCTCTCCTCAAATTTTGTGGAGTTTTTTCGGACGTTTTCGATCAAGTCTGATTGCAATGGCCTGTTCAGACAGCAGAGCCGTTTCCTGCTGTCTCTGGAAGAGGCTGCAGGCCGTCTCCTGCTGTGGACAGCCTGRTTTGTCCTCTTCTGGGCACTAAAGATGGATATTCTTTTAATTCCAGTACAGAGCAGCAGAAAGGAAACAAGAGACCAAATGTGTTGGGAGAAGGGGAAAATGGGRAGTGGAACGAGACCAAACATTACTGGGTGTGCATTTCAGGGTTTTTTCCCCTCTGTTGTGTAGTTACCTGATCTGTAGGAAATTTGTGATTCTGTCCTGCACATGCAAGGTGGGCTCAGTGCAAATGGCTGCTCAGAKCAGGAGGCAGAAAGTCCCTGTTCTGTTGGCAGTGCTTGTTGACTAATTCATGTTTTTAAAAGTGTATGTATGACTGCATACCATAGGTAGACTGTCTGTAGAGGAGAAGTTTAACCTGCCTGTAGGTGTGCAGAATTGGGGATAGTTCCAGGTGACTCTGGGCTGGGAGTTGCCCTGGAGTGAGACCTCAGTGCTCAATTCCCAGTGGCTGGTTGGGTCCAGCCTGAGCCCACTGTGGRTCCCAGTGGGATGCTCTCTGAGCACCCAAATCCACGGGCACACAGCAGTGGGTGGGTGCAGGGCTGGGTGATGGATGCAGTCCACGTTTCCACACCCTGGTGGGATGGTCCCTTGCCTCAGTTAGCTAAACCTTTGCCTTGGCTTCTTAATTTTCAGAACATTAATCTCAGAGCTGTGGGAATCCCCCAGCGCAGGGAGGGGTGTAGGAGAGAAACAGAAACAGCTGTATGTTTACCAACCCCTGCCTTTTTGTTTGGAGAGTCAAGTTCAGGAACTGGAACCATGTGAGAGCTGTAGTTAGTTCCCTGCATTCTCACTGAGTATTGAATTTGTTCAATCCTCACAATAGCACATTTTGTACGAGGACTAGCATTTATCTTCGCATATTTGGAAATTACTGGAGCTGAGGTTAAAACAATCTGTTCTCCTGTGGAAGCTGTAGTGCTGGATTAAAATAGAGTATCTCACCTTCAGTGGTGTGCTATTTCATAATACATGCCCCCATTGTGTGTTAAATGATAAAGCACTGTAATAAAACATGTCCAGGTTGTTCTTGCTATTTTATGCCCTGTAACATTTTTCTATTTGCATCAAGTATGGAGGTCTACCAAAAGTACCAAACCTGAATGATTCTGTCAGAAACCATTCTGTCAGAAACCTTCCTTTGGCTTTCAGGGAGAACAGTTCCAGGAGCTTGGCACCGGCTGGAGCGTTCATAGGTGAGGATCTGTGAGACCTGTGCTTCTGGAGTCCCAAATTCAGACACAGCCATTTCACAAGAGAAAASCAGTCAGTGCTGCAGACTGGGTCCCTGGTGAGTGATGGTCCATGTCACAGCAGGATCGTGGTGTCCCTTTAATTGGTGACCTTTGTTCAGAAGGGCTTGGGACACGTTTGAGAGCAGGAGCAGATTTTGCAGGGTGAAGACTGGAGCTGAGCACAGCTTATTTGAGAAGCAGCAGTGCTGTGACTCGAGAAGTTGCTTGTCCTCATGACTRATTTGCCTGAAAGCTGAAGTGCATTCAAGTGACATTATTTCAGGTCTTTGGCGTTTGTAAAAGATGCTCTTGCTTCTCTCTTTCATCTCCTTTTCTCCCATGCTTCCCCCCTTCTCTAACCTGCATAACTGTCATAAATTGCCTACAATGGGCTTTTCTTCCAAGATAAACTCATTATTCTCCAAGATAAACTCATTCACATCATCTGCTCATCACTTTTGTAGCCCCCTCCTGAGAGTATCAAATAGTGAATCTTATTCTGACACTTCAGCTGCGTATTAATAGTATTATAATGAGCATTACAGTTCTGGGCTTTGCAGCCTGAATCAGACACTTTGCCAGTGCCTACAGTCATGAAGTTTTTGGCTGTCCCTTGAGCATATTCACTGGAGATTTAGAGGAACAAATCATTGTGATGTATCTGTTGTGCTTCAGTGTGTTTCAGCTGTAATGTCTCAACCCAGGCTGGTCAAGGCTCAAAGAGCCTTGGATGTGTGATGGATCCCACTCCTGTTTGGGTCTGTGCCTGCTCTGTCCCACCCACAGCTGCTCTGTCCCCAGGCACTGGGCCATGACTCTGAGCACTCCCACACTGCAGATGAGCAGAGGAAGAAGGGCACTCCCTTGGTTCATACACAGCTCTTGACAGTCCTAAGGAAGTAGCCAGTTCAGGGCTCAAGAGCATTCACAGAACAAATRGAGTATCAGGAGAAAAAGAAGATGCCATCATATTGCTGTGGACATCCGTGGATTGCTGTGTCTGGAGTGTGCTCCCTCCCTCTAACAGATATAATAAAACTGGAAGAGGTGCAGAGATGGGCTGTGAAGGTGATGATCAGAGAGAGAGAAAATGCCTTCAGTGTACAGAAGGGTGAACAGAGGAGAGCTCTTCACTGGAAAAAGGATGATTAAGCAGGAGTGTGATAAACATTGATACAGCCATGAATAAAGTAGATGGAGAGTGACTGTTCAAGTTCTTCTTCATACCAGTCCTGGAGGTGGCAGATGAAGTGTGGAGGCTCGAAACAGGCAGAAGAAGATATTTCTTCCTGCGAGCAGGCAGCGAGCTGTGGAAATCATCACCTCTGGGTGGGTGTGAGAAACTGCTGCGGGTTTGGGAATGTGCTGGAGGCATTTGTGGAACAGACACAGAGCAAGGCTGCTCGAGAGCATGACTCAGGAGATCCCCAGTCACAACTTGTGCAGGTGGCTGCTTATTCTGGGTAGGCTCATTCTGCTCTGAGCCCGTTTTGATCTTCCTGAGACCTTCGGCACGAGCTGCCGGCAGAGCACGCGGCGAGGCGGCCGCTCCGACTGGGGCAGTGTGACGCCTCGTGTTTTCCTGGGAACAGGCACAGAGGTAGCTGGAAGCAGCTGGCAGCCTGGGCTGAGCCCTCAGCTCTCCCTGAACCACGCTGCTTTCCAGAGGGGTTGTGGTTTGGGGAGAAGGGAGCCATTCAGAAAGTTGACTTAGATTGGATTCTGTATTCTTTTTTTTTTTGTTGATCGATTGGAAGCTTCTGTAGGATGCCAAGGAGTTCTTGCCCCTCATTCTCTGCAAGTAAATRCTGTTTTTCTTTGTCCTCTTCTCCAAATTTTTTAAATTACTGCTTTGTGCTGGTGTTGCTGAAAACAGGGAGATGCCTCTCACAATGATCCATTTTTCTGGATTCTTTCTTATTCTTCCAACTCCTTGAAATGATGTCTGAATGCTTTTCTGCAGCCTGATTCCCTTCTTGCACTGGTCAAAATTGTGAATAAACCTCATTAAAACCCAAGTATCCAAATGAGGTGCAGGGAGAAGGGAGAGCCTTCCCTGGAAGAAGCATGCACTGTTGTTCCATTGCTCTGGGGCTCCGCAGGAACATGGTTCATCTAGCAGTGAGCTCAATAAAGATGCAAATTTTATACCTTCATCTTCTATTAACGTCAAAAAAAAGGTACAGCATTTGTAGGAGGACAGTGGCTGTGTTCCAGCCCCAGCTCCTTTGTCTTTGTTCTGTTCTTCTGGTCCTCACGGGCGCAACTTCCAGTGACCCCTTCTTTGTTCGTGTGCCTGGTGTCGGAGGATGGCTGTGGTTTTCCCTACCCCTTCCAGGAAAAGAGGTGGCTTTGGCACATGTCATCTGCATAATCATCATAAATTGCCTGCAATGGCCTTTTTTCCTTCTCCGTAAAAAGCAAGCGCCCTTTTCCTTCTTCCCTTAATAAAAAAAAGAATGAAATAAATAAAACCCCCAGACAAAACCCAGTAGATGACAAACTGCCTTCTACCTGCAGTTTCCCAATTAGCTAATTATAACACACATTTGCACACAGGCTTTTTTAAAGCAGACTGTTGCTATTCTCCCTCTGCACAAGGTTTTTAGTCACTGTACATCTTGTGTCTTTAAATAATGTATTAGGAACATTTTCGAGTCTGTAAGTGCTTTTTTAATGAGTGTGAAGATTTTAATGGGACTAGATTGCTTTTCATGACATTTCAGAGTGACTTAATTGTAACAATGTTGAGAGGCTGTATTTTAAAGTTTGCTAAGTATGTCTGGTGCGGATTGTAGTCAAATGCTTTAAAGACAGAATGGCTGATGAGATCAGATATAGCTGCTTTTTTTTTAATCTCAGCTTTGTTAAAGAGGAGAATCTGCAAAGTTGACATAAAGGAAGAAAATGAGGATTTTTAAGGTCTAAAACAGTGGTGGTTGTCCATTCACTTTAAGCCTATTCTCACTAATTTTCAGATATTATTTCCTGTATTGCTGGGCTTGTACTTGGTGCTGCTGTAGTCACTGATGGGGCTGTGGAGGGCTTGTTAGATTTTTTTGTTACTACTATTTTTTTTTTAAGCAGCAGCTGGATTTGATACAGGAGTTGCATTCAGCTTTTGGTGCATTTAGGCAACTTCTGAGAGTGTTACAGACTGTTTTGGGATGGCTTTTAATTTGTGGCCAAATGGCAGGTCAAGGAATYGTCATTATTCTCCAGCAAAATGCAGGTTCTGTCCCTCCAGAAAGAGCCTCTTTCCCTTCCAGCTCCCTCCTGTCCAAGGCAGAGTAGCTCTGTGGAAGAGGGAAATGTTAAACAGGAGAGAGCCCAAAGGAATCAAGGCATAACCTATAGCAGCTTGTACTGCTTTAGTTACACAAACACCCYGTGCACAGGAAGGGCAAAAGGAAATAAAATAGCATTATAAAAACACCAAGGCAAAAAAAGAATCTTGGAGTGCAGCAAAGTGAACGAACATGGAAGTTATTTGCATTTCTTCAGTCTTCCCAAAGATTTAACAGTATTTGCTGAGCAYAAACGAAATATCCTGGAGTGCTCTCCTGTGGGACAGGGCAGTCCTGGGACTATTCACTTGCTTAAGGTCACCTGCAGCATCTGTGGCAGAGGCAGACTCTCATCTGCATGATTTGATTCCATGGATTTAATTAAGCAGTGGGACCACTTGTGTCTGGCAGGGCTTCCAGAAGTGACAAAACTTTTTGTTTAAGAAAAATAGAGCTATAATTTAATTTGAGTTAGCACCAACCTACATCCAAAGTAACTTCCTGAATGTAGATTTAATTCTCATTTTAAAACAAGTGCAGYGTTTTATTATTTTGGGGGAATTTGAGAGCTAAACCTGGCTTTTCTCATGAATGCCACAGGGAAAAGACTTGGAATGAGTCAGTCGATTTGCATGTGAAGTTATTAGTATATGCCAGTGTTGGRTTTCACTTGACTTGCTCAGAGGTCTCCTGTGCCTTGGCATGGGATTGGAGAACACTTAGTGTTTGGCAACATGCAAAAGGCCAGAAACTGGTGATGGCTGCACGTGAATATAAAGCTGTTGAAATCARTGGAGGTCCTCTGCATTACAGAGCTGAGCATCTGCTGCCTTCCATCCCTCTCGACTTCATTTTGGTGTCTCCTGAAATGCTGGGTCTGTAACCTCCACTCGCTGTTCACAACCACAAATTGCTACATAGGAGCCAGTCCCTAAAACAAAAATATCCCCTGTGCTGTGCCTGTGGTGTACTTTGATTTTACACAGGCTCGATGGGAGGAGTGATAGTATTTGTTCTGCAGCACAGGCAATCCAAGAGGGCCAAGCTGCTGACAGTGGGATTTCTGTAGGGGCAGGCTTGAAGGCCTTTGGAGGAACATCACGTTTCTGAGCTGTCAGTAACACACATTGGGCCTTTTAGCCTTGATTCTAAAAATAATTGCTTCTGCTGGAAAAATAATGGGAAAAAAATACTCACTTAAGAAAGAAGTCACACGAGAAGGTGTTTGGGGAATGAGGARTCCCTTCCTCACCACCTGGTAAGTTAGGATCAGCTCAAGTGGTTCGTGTTTCCTGGTGTGCCCATTCCTCTCAAATTTTGGTCTGTTGGGAGGGCTGAATTACAGAGTTGGACAAATCCTGCCCAGAGGCTGCTGCAGGCTTTCATCTTTGCTCCTTTCCTCCCATGAATATCACCRAGGAAGAGATGCCTTGAAAATAAGSATACAGGAGGGCTCGAATAGATCTGCAGCACTGCTGGCCCTGCCCAATTCAGGCTAAAGTCACTTGGCACTGCAGTGCTCCTTGTGTGCTGGAAGTGACCCAGACGGATGTGTGACAGCCACCGCCACACCTCAGGTGAGCCTGGAGCTCAGGACTTTCTTCAGTGCAACCTCCTGAATCCTAAGGACCTCTGTGTGCCTCACACTTGCAAGGACAGAGAYGACAAATGAGCAGAAACCTGCAGAAGCCACACCTGGATGCTCCAGATGTTGCTCCGAGCCCTCTCTCACTCGCASGTGCTTTCCTTGCTTGGTGGGAGCTGCGTGTGTGCTCACAGTCAGTTGATGGGTGGAGGTTTTTTGGGGATGCTGGACTCTTCTCTGCCTCTCTGTCAGCCAGGAGTGCTCACCTGTGAGCTGCCCTTTGCTTGCCCCTCCAGGCTGGGATTTACGGAATGTGTGCCGAGGATCTCTGTTTAACCTGTGGAGAGAGGAAATGTTTTTGTTAGGGCTAAAAGCCCCTGAGGAGGTGGTGACTCCTGCACTGGCTCATCCCTGCCAGGGCCCTTGCTCACTTGCAGAGGGTGAGTGCTCATCAGTGCCAGGATGGTTTTTAAGGTGAAATGAAGGGAAGTGTGTCCATGGAGTGTCCCTTCAGCAGCATCAGGGGAATGCTCCATACCGTGCAGGATTAGACTGTAACCAGCTGTAAAGCCAGGCTTTAATAATTAGTGTCTCTCATAATTGAAGATCAGCCTCAAATGTGTCTGCCTGTGTGTACACYCTGGAACACGGATGGAAGTTGTCTATTGAGATGTAATATGAAAATGACAGAAACATCCACTGACAAAATACACCTAGGCAGCCTTGATTAGATTAAATCAAATGGTTACAGCATCTGGAGCCTTCAGCATGTAGGGGGCATCCTAATGGCCCTGAAAGCTTCCCCAAATCCTATTAGATAGGTTAATCTCGTTGGAGAATACATTCCAGGTCTACATAAACTGCATTGCTATAATACTTTCTGTGGTTGCCTAATCCTTTAAAGGTGAACTGTCACAGACTAGCTCTGTGGAGTCCATTGTAATGCAGTGCCCCAGAAAAGTTCAGGAAAACAATGCAGTTTAAAAAAAAAAAAAAAAAACATCAAACCAAAAAAGCTGACCCAGGCTCTTTAAAGTAACKCAGAAGTTGGCAGGGTAAAGTGGAGCTGCAAATCAGGGATGATAACTGCACTGCAAATGGATAAAAACACAAGGTATTTTCCTCATTATCACGCTGTATTTTCTTTGTGCCACTGGGGAAGAATTGCTTTGTTCATTCCTTTGGATCAGCCCTTTTCASCTGACTCCTTACACCTCTGGAGTGRTGGCTAAATAAATGAGATCCTCCCATTGTGACCGGGGATGCTCTGGCCAACTGGGGCTTGGAGAAAGGATAAATTTACCTCCCTGCCAGAGGCTCAGGTGGGCTTGCTGGTCTGGAGCACCCTCCTTGCTTTGCTCAGGGGTCAGCGTGTGCTGCCTGCCCCAGGACACGGTGACCCAGCAGCGGCTTTTTTGGGAAGTGTTTGCCCCCAGGGTGCAGAGATGGAGCAGAGCCAGGACACGGACTCYTGGCAGCATCCAGTCCCTGTGTGCTGGGAATCACCTCTGAGAGTGCAGCGCTGGAACTGGGGCTCAGTGCTCGGCTGTGCAGGAGGAAGGGCTGAGTTATTGCACTGGCTGCTGCTCCCTGGTCTCAATAATTTCACTGGGTGCTGGACCCTGGTCCC